>JAKUCM010005168.1:0-44125 GCA_023374145.1 Lepidium sativum
GAGAAGCCTTCAAGTTGAAGATGTGAAGACTTGCATAGCTGGTGGCGAGAACGATCCTTCAGTCATGAGCGAGTGAGCTTCCTTAGCCAACTCCTTAGCTCCCGAACGCGTGATTGGTCCTATCAGCTCTGGTTCCTTAGCTTCTATGCTGCTCACGATCACATCATCCTCTCCCTCTTCAAAAGGATTTGTCCTCAAATCCGAATCTGCAACATATGGAAGCAAGTCTGAAACATTGAACGTTGGAGATATGTTGTACTTACCTTGGAGATCAATCTGATAGGCGTTGTTGTTGATCCTCCTCACGACTGGGAATGGTCCATCAACTCGTGGCTGAAGCTTGCTCTTCCTCTCTTCTGGAAATCGATCTTTCCTTAGGTGAATCCACACCAAATCTCCTTCTTCCAAGATCAGCTCCTTCCGGCCCTTGTTTGCATACTTCTCATATTGCTCTGTCTTCTTCTCTATATTCTCCTTAGCTTTAACGTGTATTTTCCTCACCTGATCAGCCTTTTCTTTTCCATCTAAACTACATTTCACACTTAAAGGCAAAGGGATCAAGTCTAGAGGTGACTGAGGATTAAAGCCATAAACGATTTCAAAGGGAGAAAAGAGAGTGGCAGAATACTTAGCGTGATTGTAGGCAAACTCAACATGTGGTAAGCATTCTTCCCATGACTTGATGTTGCTCTTAACCAACACTCTGAGAAGTGTAGACAACGTCCTGTTCACCACCCCGGTTTGGCCAACAGTTTGAGGGTGACAACTCGTTGAAAAGGTGAGCTTAGTTCCTAGTTTAGCCCATAAAGTCCTCCAAAAATGTCCTAAGAATTTGGTATCTCGATCTGAAACTATCACTTGAGGCATTCCATGCAAGCGAACTATCTCCCTGAAAAACAAGTTAGCTACACTAACAGCATCATCGGTCTTGTGACTAGCTATAAAGTGTGCCATCTTGCTGAACCTGTCAACAACTACAAAAATAGAATCTCTACCATTTCTGGTTCGAGGTAAGCCAAGCACGAAATCCATGGAAATATGAGTCCAAGGCTGAGAAGGGATAGGGAGAGGTATGTACAAACCGTGAGGCTGCACCTTACTCTTTGCCATTTTGCATACAGCACATCTAGAACAAACCTTCTCAACGTCTGACTTCATGTTAGGCCAATAGAAGTGATCTTGCAATCCAAGTAAGGTATTGGAAACTCCAAAATGACCAGCCAATCCGCCACCATGAGCTTCTCTAACCAACAATTCTCTGATGGATCCTCTTGGTATGCACAATCGATTGTTGTAGAATAAATAGTCATCCTGTCTAAAGTATTTATCACAAGCAAACTTATGGCATTTACCATAGCTCTCAGCAAAATCAATGTCAGTCTCATAAAGATCTACAATGTGCCCAAAACCATCTAACTTTGAAGTTAAAGTAGAGATTAGAGTGTACCTTCTGGATAATGCATCTGCGACTACATTATCCTTACCTTTCTTGTACTTAACAACGTAGGGGAAGGTCTCAATAAACTCCATCCATCTTGCGTGTCTCTTGTTGAGCTTTTGCTGTCCTTTCAAGTACTTAAGAGACTCATGATCTGTGTGAATGACGAACTCCTTAGGCCACAAATAATGCTGCCACGTTTGAAGTGCTCTAACCAATGCATACAGCTCCTTGTCATAGGTTGGGTAGTTGCTGGTGGATCCTCCTAGCTTCTCACTAAAGTATGCAACTGGTTTCCTATCCTGCATCAAAACAGCTCCAATGCCAACTCCTGAGGCATCACATTCAATTTCAAATGTTTTCTTAAAATCAGGAAGAACTAAAAGTGGGGCATTGATAAGCTTCTCTTTCAAGGCTGAAAACGCCTGCTCTTGTGCTTCTTCCCATCTGAATCCAACTTCCTTCTTGACTACTTCTGTTAATGGTGCTGCTATGGTGCTGAAGTTCTGGATAAATCGCCTATAAAATCCAGCAAGTCCATGAAAGCTTCTGACTTCTCCAACATTCTTAGGCGTAGGCCAATCCTTGATTGCCTTGATCTTTTCGTCATCTACTCTAACTCCATCTGCACTAACAACAAAACCTAGAAAAATAACCTCAGTAGTACAGAATGAACACTTAGAGTAATTAGCAAAAAGAGATTGAGAGCGAAGAACATCTAGAACCCTGCGGATGTGCTCTAAATGCTCTCCCAAACCTTTGCTGTAGATGAGTATATCATCGAAGTAGACTACTACAAACAACCCAATGAACGGTCTGAGAGTGTGATTCATGAGACGCATGAACGTGCTGGGAGCATTGGTGAGGCCAAACGGCATAACCAGCCACTCATATAACCCTTGCTTGGTCTTGAATGCAGTCTTCCACTCATCCCCTTCTCTCATTATGATCTGATGATAACCACTCTTCAAATCAATTTTGGAGAAGATGGTGGATCCACATAACTCATCTAGCATGTCATCAAGTCTTGGAATCGGATGCATGTACTTCAGTGTGATGTTGTTGATAGCCCTGCAGTCTACACACATCCTCCATGTCCCATCTTTCTTAGGCACTAACAAGACTGGTACAGCACATGGGCTTAGACTCTCACGAATATAGCCCTTACTCATCAGCTCTTCTACTTGCTTCTGAAGCTCTTTTGTCTCAACGGGGTTGGTTCTGTAGGTAGGTTTGTTTGGCAAAACTGAACCCGGAACTATGTCAATCTGATGCTCAATCCCACGAATTGGAGGCAAACCTGATGGTATCTCCTCTGGAAAAACGTCCTTATACTCCTCAATAATTTGGATCACCTCATGAGGAAGTTCTGCTGCTGGTTTTATACTCGTCAATGACTCCTTATAAACGAACATAAAGGTAGTCATCTCTGGATCAAAAAGCTTGTTGAACTCGCTGTAACTGATGTACAAGCTGTTAGACACTTTCTCCTTATCCTTGCGATTCATATGCAGCTGATCCTTGTAAATTTCCCCTGGTGTGAGGGGTAGAAGAGTGATCTTGCGTCCCTTAAACTCAAAAATCTGCTTGTTGGTGTAGCCATCATGAATAACTCGCCTGTCATACTGCCACGGCCTCCCCAACAAAACGTGACTACTCTTCATAGGAACCACATCACACAGCAACTCATCTTCATACTTCCCAATTGCCAACTTGATGAGTACTTGCTGAGAAACGGTTATAGCCCCCTTGTTGTCTAACCACTGCAGCTGATACGGTCTTGGATGTGAAGTAGTCTTAAGATTAAGCTTCTTCACCATCTCATCACTGGCGGCATTTGTGCAGCTGCCTCCATCAACAATCAAGGTGCAAACCTTATCCTGAACCACACATCTTGTGTGGAAAAGATTCTCACGCTGTTCCCTATCGTCTGGATGAATCTGAACACTCAAAGTTCTGCATGCTACTAACATCTCTCCAACTGCTGCTGGTTCTTCTTCTGAATGCTCATGATCTGATTCCACATAAATCCTATGACCAGAAACGTAATCAGACCGTCTTTGTGGCTGTGAGCTTCTCCTTTGATGGCCAACTGTTTCTCTGTCCCTAATTGGTGATTTAAGGCATCTAACTCTCTGCTGTCTAGAAGAAGAACCCACGTGTGCTTTTCCTTTAGCAATCCTGATTGCTTCATTGGGACTAGGAGGTTCTGATGATTCTGGGTCGGTAGCACTTTGATCATTCTTTAGCTCTTTAAATCGGTTCTCAAACTTTCTATCAAGCTGCTCTAATTGCTGAATGAGCTGAGAAGCTATTGCTTGATTGGCTTCTTTGATTTGCTGAGCCATGGCTTTGCTTAAAGATTCCATAGCTTCAGCTGAAAGCTCCATTGTACCTGAAAGGAAGTCAAAACAACTAACAGTAACTAGTTCTAAGATGAAAAGAAAGGAAATAAAAGCCTAAAAAAAACGAAAATCCTAATCCTACTAGGAATAGGATTCCTAAACTAATCCTAATTCTAACAGGAAAACAGAAAACCTAATCCTAATTCTAATAGGAAAACAGAAACCTAATCCTAACTCTAATAGGAAAATAGAAACTAATCCTAATTCTAATAGGAAAACTCAAAACTAATCCTAATTCAATCAGGAAACGAAACCTAATCCTAATTCAATCAGGAAAACGAATCTAAACCCTAACAATGAATGAGAACGAAAATAACAAGAGAAAGAGAGATTAGGGTTAGAGATTTTCTCAGCCTTGGCACAGAGTTGGCTCTGATACCACTTGATGTGATTCTCCCTAGGAAAGGACTCTGAAAATCGGGGCTAGAGAACTCGGAATCGAATGAAATTTGAGCAGCGGATAGATTGGAGTGTGAGGAACGTGGTGGTGAGTTTTGAGCGGAATTGATCGAGGGGTTTATGAGATACGATGGTAAACTCTCTGAGAGTCAATAGAACTGATGGAATGATGGAGGAGAAGAACGTGATGGTGATTAGGTAGAAGGGATTCAAATTCACAACGTGTAATGATTCCCAGATTCGAAGAACGAATTCAAAGAATCAGCAATTGAGAGAAGAACTCGATTTTCTTTCAAAAGAAAAGTGTTTGCTATTATTCAACTCTAACTTTTACAGCAAGCTCTGGGGTTTAAATACAACCCTAAAACAGAACAGCATGTAGTTTTTAAACCAAAAAAACAACATGTAGTTTGAAACTTAAATAAAACAACGAAGCGTTTAAAATAAAAACAACGAGGCGTCCCACTAGTTGGTGCACCTCAAAATCTACTAAGTACAATACCATATTGGTTTGTACATTATTCCCCTAATGGTAAGACTCCTAAGTAACTCGCCGTAGTGATTCCATCTGCCTCATTAAAAACCATGAAAGAAAACCCAATTGGGACAAAACTCTCTATGGGAAAAAGAGTACAGACTTCCGCACCTAAGATACCTATTTATCATTACCAGGAGAAGCCTTCAAGTTGGAGATGTTGAAGACCTGCATAGCTGGTGGCGAGAACGATGATAAACAGGTTTTTTCTGCGGTGTTTTCTCAAATACCAAACTGTTTGTGTAATCAATTGCAGTACAGTATGGTGTCAATCCAATGGGATAGTAACTAGCAATCAAGATATAATCTACTTATTCTAATCTAAGCCAGATTCGGTTTTAGCAAGTGGTTTATCTATCCTAGGTGACAATGAAATCTTTAAAACAAAATGCTAAAAACGAAACAGAGTATTGGAATGTAAAAACAGAGCATTAAAAGTAAAGCAATAATGAAATTAATGATAAAGTGCAACACGAAATCTCAACCTAAAGCAGAGTATTAAAATCACGAAAATTCAATAGAGGAAAAACGGGTTCTCGAGGATTAGGATCAATGATTAGGGTATTCCTAGGGGTTCTAGACTTATCTATCAACCTATTTAGATGACCTCTAAGCAAGGAATCACAAAGTAATCACATTCGCTCTCGCGCAATGGGACCTCTCCTAAAAGACAACCTGACTTGACTCTCGCCCAACGATTGGAAATTCAAGAGGCCTTAAGTATGGACCTTACAAAGCCTAATAACACCCTAGACAATCAATCTCTTGAGCTAGGAAGATGCTATCTTAATTTAAGCATGTTCAAGTGATTCCCCAAACGCCTCTCGGGGGGGATTCACCAAGAGATCGAATTTCAATTGATCAGAGAGAAACAAGCATTAAGAACACTTAAACTAAAGAGATCTAAGACCTTATTTAAACATAGACAAATCTAGAAATCCCTAAGTTTTCCCCTAATCTCACCCTTTCCTCAAGAACCCTAGACTAACTTACTCAGAATTCATGAAATAAAACATAGACTTAAAATCGAAATCTAATTGCATAAAACTTAAGACTAGAAAAATCGTAAATGCTTTTGTAAAAATAAAAGACTCGAAAATTGCTAGAAAAGATTGTATATTGAAAGTAGAAATTCTAGTACAATTTATAGATCAAAAGATCTTAAAGAAAAAGGAAAAATACTTAAAGAGAAAAAGGGAAAAATCCCTTGAAAGAAAAATGGGAAATTCCTTTTAAAAGTTAAAAGGAAATTTCCCTAAGAAAGAAAAATAGAAAAGAACTAAAAGATAATTGGGCTTGCACAAAGGGGCTTTTTATGGGCCTTTTTCGCAGAGAAGCCCAAAGATTCAATCTTCGTCTAAAGTCTCGGTTCTGGTCCGTAAAGGCACTCGACCAAGTGATGGTCGAGTGTCATGCTCGAGTGTCGGAGACTCGAGTGACAAATCTTCTAGTTTGCATCTTGAACTTCAACCTTAGACCAGTCGATTCCTCATTTGGTCTTCTTGTACTCCGAAATACTTCGTGATAAGCTCCAAAAAGTACCTAAAAGTCCCTTTTATGCAATGTATGCAATGCCCGATACTAATAATGCAAATTATGCTAAAAGGAACCTAAAACAATGATAATAATGCAAGTAGGAATGCAAAACATGCTAAATAATGGTCCTAAAATGTGGTAAAATGCACACACATCAACGATCCTTCAGTCATGAGCGAGTGAGCTTCCTTAGCCAACTCCTTAGCTCTCGAACGTGTGATTGGTCCTATCAGCTCTGGTTCCTTAGCTTCTATGCTGCTCACGATCACATCAGAATAGCTACTCTCCTCTCCACAAACTCAGACTCGATTCCTCATCTTATAATGTGATTGGGTTCTCATCTGCCATAGAACGAGGGTGTCGTCTCTTCGAAGAACATACATCTGATCACCTCATTAGCGCTTCGCCTTGGTGGTGGAACGGCTACTGCTCGAGTTGAAGATGGCGGTGCTTGAACTCGACGGTTATGATGACTGAGTCATGGTGGAATGGCTACTGCTCGAGTTTAAGCCTCAAGGTAGTACATGAGCTGATTTTCGATGATTTTCAACAACGGTGAGGTGATGTGAGCCAACTTAAAAGTGGATTCGTTTATTGATCCTGATGGTGGAGTGAAATATGAGGTGATGTGAGCCAACTTAAAAGGACCATGACATTAGTTTGGTGGCCAACACATGGATCCTTTACTCTTTTTCTAAAACGTGATTGCACATGAAATAGATCCAAAACAAAACTTCAAGTCCACTTTCACTATAGATAATGCATGTGATTGCTCATAGCACATTGAGCTAGTGAAGACATCTACACGAGTTGGCTTTATCTTACTGTTCAGAGTGGGGCCATTTATATATGCTAAAATAATGCCAGAGTGGGAGTAAAAATTTGTGTCTAACGAAACCAACTCTAGCAAGATATTTATAAAGACATCAATCAACTTAACTCATTTCCCAGTCTAGCAATATAAAAATATGGCCATTTTCTATTTTTCACTGCTCAAAATCTATATGAAAAGGACTCAGCAGCAAACACATGTCGGATATAAAAAAATGTAAGTGGGTCCGTTTTAAAACTAGGGGATTTTGTTATGTGTATTTTTCTCATTTCTGGGATTCGACGTGAAAAATCGAGTTAGCTCATTATCCACCAAACTTTTAGATTGCTCCACTTTCTCTTCTCAGCTCAATAATCAACTCTACTTCACCATATTTCTGAAATTAAAAATCAAAAACAAAAGAAACAAAACAATGAAATCATAAAAACTTAATTAAAATATTTACAAAAGATATCATGAAATTACTTCCCAACTGCACTTGTTTAGAGCCATCAGAGATGAGGTGGCTCATCGAGAAAAACTGAAGTTCCCTCAGGTTTAGTTTCCTTTGCCAAGTAAGGGTTGACTCTCTCACCATTCACAGTGAAATCTTTACTGTCTTTGTTTATCTGAGTTACAACTCCATATGGCAAAATTTCTCTGCATTAGATATCTCAAGACACATATTCTCTTTGAAGAGCATTAGTAGCACGGTTTGCTTGGCACACAAGGTTTTCTCTATAACACTTGGAGTCAAACATAGAGAAGGTTTACTTACCGTGGTGGATTGAATCATCTTTAGTTGAAGTTCATGCACTTGAGCCAGTGTTAGGGGCACCAAGCTATACTTGCGCTTGTCATTCACAAACGACAAGAAGTTGGTGCGCCCGTTGTGTAGAGCCACTTTGTCAAACTATGACGGTCAGCCAAGTAGGAGATGTCCAGCTTGCATGAGAGCTACATCACATAATGCATGGTCTTGGTTGGTTCAAATGCTAAAAGGCACAGTCACTTGCTCGGAGGCTTTGATCTCCACCTTGTCGTTGAGCCATCTCAATTGGTACGGCCTCGAGTGCTTGGTGGTGGTGAGTCCTAATTTTTCAACCAAGGACTTACTAGATACGTTAGTACAAGCACCACTATCTATGATAAGACTACATACCTTGCCGCTTATGGTACATCTCGAGTGGATGATGTTTTCTCTTTGGGCGGTTTCATCCGGCACGACCATAGAGTTCAGGATGCGGCGAGCTACAAGGAATTCCCCTATGTCCGGATATGCTACAGTCTCCTCAGTCTCTCCTATAGCTTCATCTACCTCTATCTCGTCCTTATCATGTGATTCATATTCTCAATCCTTGGTGACAACCATGACCCTTCGGTTCTAACACTTAAAGCACACAAGGTCACGAATTCTAGAAGTATATGGAGCCTTACTAACCTCCAGTGTCGGATTCTTGGTTAATCCTTGTTTAAATCTCTTATGCCGAGTCTCGGTCTCAATATTTTGCCCTTGGCTTGAGGTCTCGGGGTGGGCGAGCTCCAGGGGGTGTTGTACTTGGGGCGGCTGGGCGCGGCTGTTTTCCTTTTTATGTGTTGTTCAGCTTGTATGGCGAAGCGCAATAACTCCCTCAACTCGTGATACGGCTGCCTTTCTACCTTCCTAGTTATTCTGTCTTGCAGTCCATCTAAGAATTGAGCTATAATAGTCTCCACCAATTCTTTAGTTTCTAGCCGATTCTTCAAGCTCTCGAACTCTTCAAAGTAGTCTTCCACGGACCTATTTCCCTGCACCATCTTACGAAACATTTTCTGTATATCTTATGGAAATATGGAGACACATAACTTCTCCTCAACTTAAATTTCATCTCATCCCAAGTGGTGACTTGGTTGTAGTGATGGCGTCTTCGTTCAGCCAGGTTGCGATCCCACCAGGACAAGACGTTTTCTGTGAGTTGAGCAGCAGTAAAGCTCACTCATTTATGATCAACATAATGGTATCATTCAAAGATGTACTCCATTCTTTTCTCCCAATCCAGGTATGCTTCTGAGTCCACCTTACCGGCGAATGTGGTGCAGTAAGTTTTAGGGCGATGTTGTCTGCCGCGTCGTACCGCTCGCATCCACGGTTATAGGGGTCTCTTCCTCATGTGATATGACGCCTTCGTGGAGGGTAATCCGGGTCCGGATCAAAATCTCCCTCCCGGTACGCGTCCGAGTCATCGTCCTGGGAGTGTAGGGACACTCGAGTGCTAGCGGGTCTCGGCTCCAGGCTATCTTTTCGCGTGTTGTTGTCTCAAAGCTGAGTTTGGTGTTGGGCCAACGTTTCAACTAGGTTGGGGAACTCGGCTGGGTTTTCCATGTTCCTACACAGGAAAACAAGTAGTTATCCGTTTTTTTTTGTTAAAATGTTGAAAATGTAAAAAGCAAAATACGAAAATGGCATAAGAGAATTAAGGAAACAATTAAATTTTCTGCACCCTACACGAGTTTAAGATTTAAACACTATATTTCTTTGTCTTTTATTGTTGAGAACTAAGAACCCTAGCCGTCACGAGCAAGATATAATTTGGATCTAAGCAAACAATGGTTAATTTACTTGAGAAACAAATCTAACAACATATGCGGGAGTGATGACGATATTAAAATTAGATAAAACAAAAGCAAAGATAGATACAATATTCTAGAAATTTTTTGGTTCTGATAACAAAATGATACACGCCTCAAGATACTTTTCTAAGGTTGATGGGAGCGGGTTCTGAATCAAGGGAACCGAGTGGACTTCCTTGGTAAGAATAGTTGTGGCGGAACGGGGTAGTTTGAGGAGCGATCCACAAGAGGTATGTTTGGCTTCTTGATACAGGCAAGCACACTCTATATGAAGGGGAATTCTCTCGAGATCTTGTAGTGTGTTTTAACTCTCTAGACAAGCGGCTAAGGTTGCTAACGACTAGGGTTTTTTCTTTTAGAAGAAGTGTGTTCTTTATTGATATGAAAGTTGGTTTGTTACACGGCTGCAAGGAGACCTTATAAAGGGTCCTATCAGCTAGCCCTAAGGCCGACTCACTCAAAGAAAATGTAAAATATGGGTTGCAGCCCATTATCAAATAAGAAACAAAAAAAATGGTAAATTTCTAACTTAGAGTTTTAGTGCCATATTTAATGAAAATAAAAGCCCTAAAAAGTCTATGGCGTTTAAGACTGTCTAGTCTAAGGTGTTGGAGTCATTGGGCTTGGCGGTCCTGCAAAAACATTTATAATAAACACAAAACATACCTTGTTGGGCGCGATAAAGGGCCAAGTCTTGTTGGTTACTTCCAGCTTTAGTGTTGTCGGTTCTTGGTCTTCTTGATCAGCTTCTAGAGGGTCTTGAATGTCTTGATTCTCCTCTTGTCATGTTGCTCGGTCTTAATGCTTGAATGTGATTTGTTTTTAAGATGAATCCTATGAGTGCAAAGACTAGGTGATATGTCTCTAGTGTCAGCTAGAGAATAACCTATGACCCTCCTAAACCTTTTCAGTTCATTTAACATCATGTTCAACTCATCATTATTTAAAGCATCATTCACAATGACATGAGAAGTCAAGTTAGTGCCTAAAAAAGCGTACCTTAGCCCTGCAGAAAGTGGTTTCAGTTCCATTTTGGGAGCCTTGTGCTTAGACCACTTGTTACAGGCTGTGGGTGTGGTGCACTCGAGTACCTGCAGCTCGAGTCTAGGGGTCGAGTCTGATCTCATCACTGTCAAATTGTGGCTCACTGCTCTGACTTAATAACTCGTTTCAACCGATTCTTGAATCACAACAGAACTCTTAACTGGCTTGTGAGCGTCTAGAAGTTTCCCGTAACACTTAGCTTATATACTCAAATATCCATCCATAGCTGACTTAGTCAAGCGACTTGCAATTGATCTTCTATAGTGAATTCCTTCAATAACTCATCAGCCAGAGCATCCATTTCCTAAATTGAGAACATCTAACCTTCAATGGTCGACTTCTGCATCGCATTATTGATGTTAAACTTCATTTTGAGGTATTTCCCTAGCTAACCTGGATTTCTCCTTTTTGAAGATCAATAACTGCTCCAGTAGTAGCTAAAAAGGATATTCCAAAGAGTAGTGGATCCTGAGGTTCCTCATCCATAACCAAGATGATGAAATTTGTTGGTATCTCGACATTCCCTACCCTCACATGAAGATCTTCTAAGATGTCATGATAAATTCTCACCGACCTATCTGCTAGATACCAAAGATATCTTACATGACTTGTAGTCACTGAAACTCAATCTCTTTGAAACCAAAGTGGCATCAGCCTAATTGATACACCAAGGTCGCATAAGAACTTGATAAAGGATAAGGGTCCAAGTGAGCAGGGAATTTTGAAAGTTCCAGGATCACCAAGATTCTTTGGTACCACTTTCGTTTGAATGATGGCACTGATTTCGGTGAGTGAGCACTACCATACCTTCAACTTCTTTTTTCTCTCCTTAATTGCATCTTTTAGGAGTTGACTCTCTAGAGTTAATTTTTCAGCCTTATGAGGTTAACCTCCCACTCTTGAGCTTTACTGTCCTTAGTATCCTTAGCACTCAATGCACAAATCAATAGCTCACGTCCACTTATGAGTGTAATGGCACTAGCGTGATATTCCTTCGGATTCTGAACTACTTTTCGTGGGAGTTGACCGATATTCTTCACCGTTGAAGAAAAAGCTTGTTGATTTTCAACAAACTTAAGCCTTGAATTCAGCGTTTTGAACTTACAATTAAGGTTATGATGTGATGCATCAATCTTGGAATGCACCTCAGCGAATTTTTTGGTGAGCTCACTAGCTGTTGTTGTTTGGCCTTTTAGTAGTTGTTGCAGAATATCCATGACCTCTATTGTTTGTGGATGAGCCGGTGGAGCTGGAGATTCATATCTTAGAGCACTATTTGAGCGGGTTGAAAACTTTGGTGGTACTGCTACTTATGGACGTAGGCTTTGGGTTGTCCATGTTCTTTCTTGAATGGGTATACATGGTCTTGTCGGTTAGAAACGTTGGTGCTTTTGTATGAGAGCTTTGGATGTTGTTTATTAGTGGTGTATAGGGTTTGTATCCACTCCCTGATTCTACACAAAGTTGACCTCCTCAACCTGATCATCTTCATCCTGAAGTTCCTCTTGACACAATAACTGTACTGGTTTCTGGTGAACATATAGCGGTTTATCTAGCTTCTGATTCAAAGCCTTGATTTTTTTTCTGCTAACTGACTCATATTCAACTGTACCTCTCAAGTTCTATCGTATTCTTTGTTATACTAACCATCAACTTGAGCTAAATTCTCCACTAGCTCCCAACCGTCATCAACATCTTTGTTAGAGAAATTTTGATTTCTTGCAGTATCTAGGAGCATGTGGATTTTCAGATTAATTTGGTATAAAGTGTTGAGTAGAGACTCAGTGCTAAATCTATGATGAGGGCATTGGGATTGATGCGTTTTAAACCTCTCCAAAGCTTCAGAGAATGATTCACCATTCTTTTGTGCAAAGCTGGAAATTTTATTGCGGAGTTTTCGCTGTTATTAGGGTGGAGAAGTACTTGGTTAGAAATTTTCTCTTACATTCATCCCACGAAGTGATAATGATTGTAGGTATGTGCTTCTCCTAGAGGCGTGCTTTATCTCCTAATGAAAACATAAAAAATTGAAGCTTCAAGGCATCCCGTTGAGTCCATTGATTTTAACCACATCGCAAAGCCTCTCGAATTCATCTAGATGGTCAAAGGGATCCTCGAATGATAATCCATGAAAATATTTTTTTTGAATCATGGCAATTGTACTGCTTTTGATTTTAAAATTGTTGTTTGTGATGGCAGGAGGTACAATGTCATGTCGTAGAGTATGAGTACTAGGCGCATCACCGGCTCTTATCATGCTGGCCCTCCCCTTGTGAGGTCCAATTGCAGTCAAATCCTGGGATAACTAGTTTGTGTTCGATGCTACCAGGTGATCCACTGACATGATGTTGTCTAGATCAGAGTGCAGACTCTTTTTCTGCTTTTTCAACTCACATGGAAGTCTGTCGATGCTATCTCAAAAACTGAGAAGATTGAGACTACCTTTGGATCGTGTATAAATACAACATGTGAACTAAAATTCAGTGTAGGATCGAGTCGAATTCGAGTTGCAGTAGCACCTAAAACAAAATCAGAAACACATTCAATTATCAACTGTTAAGAAAAAGAACTTGGTCTCTGAAAGTTAGTAATCCTTAATATAGCTAGCAGAAACCCATTTGGCAACGACGTCAATTTGATAACAAAAAATTTACTCTATTTCTCAAATCCTATTATACTAAGGTGTCGATGTAGTATAATATGTGTCAAACCAACTGAACGGTAACTAGCATTGAGGATGCAACTAACTATACTAATCCAAACCAATCAGGGTGAATAGTTTTTAGCAACCTAAATTAATCAATCATAAATTGAACCAAATATAAAAGTAAACAGAGGAAATAGTAGTAATCAGAATAAAAGTAGAGCAATTCAGTAAAGAGTAAAACAGTAGGTAAAGCAAGTGTGGGTTGATGAGAAAACAACTAGGCGCTTGACAACACTCAGTAGAGCAAAACCCTAGGAGGTAAGTTCACAAAACATTGAATCCATTCTCATGGCAAACAAACTCAGTGTAGCTATCAACATTCCCTATCATCACATGCGTTTAACAACTCTACTGGTATGAAGGATCAACTTACTCGGGCTGATTCACACATTAGACAATCGATCTATCAAGCTAAGAGTGTAAATCTGATAAAGACGTTTTTGCGGTGTTTTCTCAAATACCAAACTGTCTATCTAATCAATTGTAGTACAATATGGTGTCAATCCAATGGGAGAGTAACTAGCAATCAAGATATAATCTACTTATTCTAATCTAAGCAAAATTCGGTTTTAGCGAGTGGTTATTTATCTTAGGTGACAACGAAATCTTAAAACAAAACGCTAAAAACGAAACAAAGTATTTAGAATGTAAAAACAGAGCATTAAAAGTAAAGCAATAGTAAAACTAATAATGAAGTTCAACAAGAAATCTCAACCTAAAAGTAGAGTATTAAAATCACGAAAGTTCAATAAAGGAAAAAACGGGTTCTCGATGTTTAGGATCAATGATTAGGGTATTACTAGGGGTTCCAGACTTATCTATCAACCTATTTAGATGACCTCTAAGCAAGGAATCACAAAGTAATCACATTCGCTCTCGCGCAATGGGACCTCTCCTAAAAGACAACCTGACTTGACTCTCGCCCAACGATTGGAAATTCAGGAGGCCTTAAGTATGGAACTTACAAAACCTAATAACACCCTATACAATCAATCTCTTGAGCTAGGAAGATGCTATCTTAATTTAAGCATGTTCAAGTGATTCCCCAAACGCCTCTCAGGGGGGATTCACCAAGAGATCAAATTTCAATTGATCAGAACGAAACAAGCATTAAGAACACTTAAATTAAAGAGATCTAAGACCTTAATTAAACATAAACAAATATGGAAATCCCTAAGTACAATTTATAGATCAAAAGATCTTAAAGAAAAAGGAAAAATACTTGAAGAGAAAAAGGGAAAAATTCCCTAGAAAAAATGGGAAATTCTTTTTAAAAGTTAAAAAGGAAATTTCCTTAAGAAACAAAAATAGAAAAAGAACTAAAAGATAATTGGGCTTGCACAAAGGGGTTTTGACGGGCCTTTTTTGCAGAGAAGCCCAAAGAGTCAATCTTCATCCATAGTCTTAGTTCTGGCCCGTAAAGTCACTCGACCAAGTGATGGTCGAGTGTCATGCTCGAGTGTCAGAGACTCGAGTGCCAAATCTTCTAGTTTGCATTATGAACTTCAACCTTAGGCTAGACGATTCCTCATTGGTCTTCTTGTATTCCGAAATACTCCGTGATAAGCTCCAAAAAGTACCTAAAAATCCCTTTTATGCAATTTATGCAATGCCCAACACTAATAATGCAAATTATGCTAAAAAGAACCTAAAACAATGATAACAATGCAAGTATGAATGCAAAACATGCTAAATAATGGTCCTAAAATGTGGTAAAATGCAGACACATCAACTCCCCCAAACTTAGTCTTTGCTTGCCCTCAAGCAAATATGCATCGAACTAAGAAGGAAGAGAAGTTGCTGACAATGGGAACATCTTACTTAAACAAATGACACGCCAAACTGAAAAACCGTAATCCACAAGTGAAACCTCATTCTTTTGTAAGAACCACAATTTACTTTCATCAAGGCTTAGCATCAAGACCGAATATTCCCCTAACACTTAGTTGGACTCTTAAGAAACTCAGATTCGAAACCTATTTCTTTCAAAGTGCAGTCCGCAAGAGGGGCTATTGATCAAAGACCTTGGGATTCAACTTCCTCAAATTCAGCTTGTCACTAATGGTTTAAGCATTTTCGATCACTTCTCAACTCCTTACTCGTTTTTATTGGCTTTAGCTTTATCAATGAAGCACGAAAAAGTACGGGTTTACGCACAGTCCCGGTTCACCTTAGGCATCGATGTATTAGCTTTATCAATGAGACGCGAAAAAGTACGGGTTTACGCACAGTCCCGGTTCATTTTAGGCGATATCGAAATGGTTTTATTGATGAACACAAGAAGGTACGGGTTTATGCACAATTCCCGTTCATCTTAGACCATATATTTTGAGCCGAGTTTGAGAAGGATGATTCTATATTCACCTTATGCTTTTCTTTTTACTTAGCTAGCTGAACCTAAGGAAGGATCTTATGCAATGTATCTCAAGCCCCTAATTTGGAGAATAGAATTTGATTATGAGGTAACAAATCAGGTTCTTTTCGAGACACAACCTAAGTATCGGTTTCAAAGGTCAATGATCTACCAATCAGTGTTCAAGAGGGAAAAAAAAATGCGAGTCTAAGAGTTCACTATGGTTACTAGCCAATCAACCTAGCAAGTCTACCTATCTAGCAAGATGATTCCCGAAACTCTAGACTCAATCCTATATGAACGCAATGCAGCTACATGAACACTCTATTTTTGACTTATGCATTTTCGATTTTTTGGTTTTTTTTCTATGCCTTAGATGTGATGCAAATGATCGAATGCAAGAATAAAAACTAAGAATCACAGAAAACAAAGTCAAATATCCTCTAGAACCCTCCCCCAAACTTAAATCACACAGTCCCTTGTGTGTATAAAAGTCCGAAAGAGGATCCTAGACCAGCAAGTCAAGTGAAAAATATGCAAAAGGAAGCCAAGTAAAAGAAATGTAAAAGCAAGTCAATTAAAAATATGAAATGGTATTTACAATGAAAGGAATGGGTTTTTGTACCTCTTAATGATTCCAGTAGTCGGCTGCCACATTCCGCATGAGTTCCATGTAGTGGTCATTATGCCTTTGACGCTCGAGCTCAGCTTGCTCGAGCGTTTCCGTCGAGTGTTCGGATTGCTCGATCGATTGGTGATCGAGCGGTTGGCTCGAGCTTGCTCCAGCTGCATCGAATGATCTTCTATATGAGAAGGCTGCGGTTGGCTCGAGGAGTGTCTAGCTGGTGCGGGTTGGTGCTGCCTTTCACGATCCGTGGATATGGAGACTCTTCTAGGGCGAATAGTTTGTGGTTGTGGTGGTGGTCCGCTGTTCCTTTCTAGAGCTGCCACTCTCCTACTTAGATCATCGTTTTCTTGCCTTCTAGCTTCGTCGCTAGCAGTCAGCTTCTTCACCTTTTTCATCAACCATTTGTTCATCTTCTGCAACAAGCTTATGTGCTTGTGTGCTTCTCGAATTGGTTCTCCTTTACGAGGTGGCATCGTGTATTCTTCAAAACAATACGCCTCAGGATCCACTTCATCGCTGTTTGTTGGAGATGAACTCTGCTGAGGGCCATTTGGGTCGTACAAGGCTTCTAGAGCGACGAATTAATAAAATCCGTGTTTTGCCACACTCCTTATCGATGTGTACTCCCTGTTTGGCAAGAGTAGAAAAGCATTTGGTCTAAGTAAATGATGGAAAGAGTAAAGGAGCTTACCTCGAACTTCCGTCGTAGCCAAGAATTGACTCCTCCTTAAGTGATCGATGTTCATGAACCGAGGGTCAGCCCATTGTGTCTCATCGATTGGCACATTACATCTCTCCAGAATGCATGTGACAAGTCCGCCAATGGTGATCTTTCCATCACGTCCTCTTGTTTTGTTATCCCTTGCCCAATCGCGGTATGTGACCAATTGGTTAGCAAATTGGATGGTTAATCCAGCATTGTTTCGATCTCCAATAATCGGGGATCCGTCGCTCTTTGTACCAACAATGTCTTTAAGAGCAGTCACCAACATCTCCATTTCTCCTAGATTAATTGTTCCAGTAAAAAAACGTGAGAAAAATGTATTTGCGAGGATTGTTCGAAAATACCTCAAGGCCCGGTTTCAGATCAGTGATGCCTTAGGTCGGGAGGACGAGAATCTGCTCCTTGTTGATGCAATCGACCGCCACACATTATCCAACTCTGCTCTTTCGAAATCCGGTCCATAATTTTCGGACTCGGCTTTTGGGAACTCGAAGAGGTCCCTAAGTGCTTTGAAAGTCATTCGATAGTCCCTTCCTCTAATTGCAAAGAAGATGTAACCGCCACCTTGTTTTTCATGGAGACTCTCATTTTCTGCATCGTAAAAAACGATCTGAACCGTTGCCAAAAACTGGAGAGTTTCTTCCTTGTATGCTCGCTGAGGATACTGCACAAATGTGGACAGCCCACAATTTTGCAACATGAGATCTACATCTCTGGTTATCCCCATTGCGGTCAGCGCCTCCTTGCATGGATAGCGGGTTCCTAGAAAATCCATCCTCCGCAGATCGTTTAGTGCTCTTGCCGAGTTATGCCTCTCCTTCATCTCCTTCTCTCTTTTTCCGGCAAGGATTATTTCCCTTGCTTCTTCAGCCTCTCTTTCGCCATACCCATCTTCACGAAGTGTTTCAGCAGCAAGGTCTGGGTCCACCTCGTCTTCATCCATGTATTCTCCTCTTTCTTCCGACTCATTTTCAGATTGCACTTCCAACCTTCTCTTCTCCTTTCTGCCGGGTTTGCTTGCGGCCCTAGAAGACTCTCCTTGGGAAGGATTGCTTCTTGACCTAGCATTATTCTTGGCTCTAAGGCGGAGGAGGTTGGCTTTGTTGGATTTGCAGTCAGTCATGGTGAAAGTTGGTCGGAAAAAGAGAAAACGTTCTGACACTCGAACTGGACACTCGAGTTGAAGTGATCGAATGTAGTAGATGAACAGAAAGAGAGATGATTTGCTTCTGTAAAAGAGAGAACAACTAGAGAGAAATGTTAGAGAGAGAGTGTATTTCGTGTGAATGAAAGGAGAGAGGCCCCTCCTCCTTTTATAGAGGAGGAAAAACAAGGGGGAGCCTTTTCAAATTCAAAATTTGAACTTTGATTAAATCAAATCTTTTTGAATTAAATGGAAAAGATATTGCATTAAAGAAAGATTTAACCCATTTTTCGGAGTAAATGTCTCCCCTTTCTCAGCTTTTGGCAGTTATAGGCTTTGGAGGCATGTGAATAGGTATGAAGGCGGGACGCTCTAGCCTGACACTCGAGCAGGTTTGGTCAAGTGTCAGTCTGCCAAAAGCTGGCTGATGCACGAGTGGGACACTCGACCAGGCGTGGTCGAGTGTTTTCCCATCTTGTCGGTTCTGACCCCACTTGTCCCATATGGGCCCACTTTCCTGTAAAAGAGACCCAAAAAACCTTCCAAGTGCATGTAAGTCGAAATAGATGCAAGTAAAAATGAAAAATAGCAAATTTGTAAGGAAAATATGCGAAAAAGAAAAAATTGAATGTATATACAGAGGATACCTTTGGGATTGCCTCCCAACTGCGCTTGTTTATAGTCTCAAGCTCGACTTCCTCCTATTTATTGGAGAGGAGGTGGTTCATCGAGCAGAACCGAAGTTCCCTCGGGAATCGTGCTGTTGGCCAAGTAAGGCTTCACTCTATGACCGTTCACAGTGAATCCTTCTCCATTGCTATTGGCTAAAGTGACTGCTTCATAAGGTAAAACTTGCAGTACTTTGAACGGACCAGACCACTTTGATCGCAATTTTCCGGGAAATAGCTTGAGTCTTGAGTTAAAGAGAAGCACTTGATCACCAACTTTGATTGTTTTCCGCTGGATCTTTTTGTCGTGAGCTGCTTTTATTCGATCCTTGTATGCTTTTGAGCTGTCATATGCTTCGAGTCTGATTTCTTCAAGCTCATGTAGGTCCATCTGCCTCTTTTCTTGTGCTGTCTTGATATCGAAATTCAAGAGTTTGGTTGCCCAAATTGACTTGTACTCTATCTCAACTGGTAAATGGCAGGATTTTCCATAGAGCAATTGAAAAGGTGTGCGGCCAATAGGTGTTTTGAAAGCAGTGCTATAGGCCCAAAGAGTATCATCTAATTTGGCGGCCCAATCACGTTTTGACAGCCCAACTATCTTCATCAAAATCGATTTGATCTGTCTATTAGAGACTTCAACTTGTCCGCTGGTTTGAGGATGATAAGGAGTTGCCACTTTGTGTTTAACCCCATGTTTCCTAAGCAAATTCTCGAAAACCTTGTTGACAAAGTGGGATCCTCCATCGCTGATCACAACTCTTGGCACACCAAATCTGGGAAATATAATGTGTTTGAAGAGCTTATGTACCACCTTCGCATCGTTTGTAGGAGCTGCAATAGCTTCTATCCATTTAGAGACATAATCCACAACAACCAGAATGTAACTGTTTCCTAAAGAATGAGGCTTAAATGGTCCCATGAAATCGATTCCCCAACAGTCAAACACTTCTATCTCCAAGATCGGATTCTGCGGCATCTCATTCCTCTTGCTTATACTGCCCATTCTTTGGCAGCAATCACATATAGATATGAACTCTTGGCAGTCTTTGAAAATTGATGGCCACCATAACCCGGATTGAAGGATTTTTTGTGCTGTTTTGAATGCAGCAAAGTGTCCTCCATACGTAGATCCATGATAGTGTTCTAAAATTCCATTGACTTCCTCTTCTGATACACATCTTTTGAACAGTCCATCAGATCCTTGCTTGTAGAGATAAGGTTCATCCCAAAAATACTGCCTTACATCCCTGAAGAATTTCTTCCTTTGATGATAATTCAAGGTTTTAGGCAGTTCTCCTCCGACCAAATAGTTTACCAAGTCGGCATACCATGGTAAGCATGTTCCCACAAACTTCGTTCTGATCGAAAAACGTCTTCTTTGTCTGTGGGCTTGACACTCGAGCAGGTGGTGCTCGAGTGTCATGGTCGAGTGTTCGGTGGAAAAACTCAACAGTTGCTCTTCAGGCATAGAATCATTCATTGGAAGGGTCTCTTCAATCTGTATCCTTGATAAGTGATCAGCAACACCGTTTTCAATCCCTGGTTTATCGACTATCTCCATGTCGAATTCTTGCAACAACAAAATCCATCTAAGAAGTCTAGGCTTAGCATCCTTCTTTTTCATCAAGTATCTTAGAGCTGCATGATCACTATGCACAATAACTTTTGATCCAACCAGATAGGACTGGAATTTCTCAAAGGCGAACACAACTGCAAGCAATTCCTTCTCTGTGGTGGCGTATTTCACCTGGGCTTCGTCTAGTGTTCTACTAGCATAGTAGATCACATTCAGTTTCCTATCTATCTTCTGTCCCATAACTGCTCCAACAGCATAGTCACTAGCATCACACATTATCTCAAAAGGGAGATTCCAATCAGGTGCTTGGACTATTGGTGTTGTTATCAAGGCGTCTTTAAGTTCGAGAAAAGCCTTGAGGCATTCCTCGTCAAAGACGAAATCCGCCTCCTTGCAAAGGAGACGAGTCAAAGGCCTAGCAGTCTTCGAAAAGTCTTTGATGAATTGCCTATAGAATCCTGCATGTCCCAAGAAACACCTAATGTCTTTGACAGTTTTCGGCGGCTGCAACTGAACCATAACTTCTATCTTAGCTTTGTCGACTTCAATGCCCTTCTCTTAAATCCTATGACCTAGAACGATCCCTTCTTTCACCATAAAGTGGCATTTCTCCCAGTTAAGCACTAGATCCGTCTCAACGCACCTGGATAGAACCCTGCACTAGTTCGACAAACAAGAGGAGAAGGAAGAACCATAGACGGAAAAATCGTCCATGAAAAGTTCGACCATCTCCTCAATCAGATCCAAAAATATAGAAGTCATGCAACGTTGAAAAGTAGCAGGTGCATTACAAAGACCAAATGACATTCTCCTATATGCAAATGTACCATAAGGGCAAGTAAAGGTTGTTTTTTCCTGATCATTTGGATGTATAGGGATTTGGAAAAATCCACTATATCCATCAAGGAAACAATAATATGAATGATTAGCCAACCTTTCTAGCATTTGGTCGATGAATGGCAAAGGATAATGATCTTTTCTAGATGCAGAATTCAATTTCCTAAAATCAATTATGTCCTGTAACAGTTCTAGTTGGAATCAAATCATCATTTTCATTTCTAATGACAGTGACCCCTCCCTTTTTAGGCACACAATGCACAGGAGACACCCATTTACTATCAGAAATAGGGTAAATTATACCAGCATCTAACAGTTTTAAAATTTCCTTTGTAACGACCTCCTTTAAATTCGGATTCAATCTCCTTTGAGGTTCCTTGCTAGAATAAGATTCATTTTCAAGGTGAATTCTATGTGTGCATAAATCGGGAAAGATCCCTCTAATGTTAGACAGTGAGTATCCTAAAGCTTTTCTAAACCGTCTTAATTCAGAAAGCAACATGTCTAACTCATCATCACTCAATGCATTATTTACTATTACTGGATAAGTAGAGTTAGATCCAAGAAACGCGTACCTGAGCCCAGAGGGGAGCGGTTTGAGTTCCACTTTCGGTGATTTGAGCTCCGACCAGTCATCATCGATCTGACACTCGACCTTAGTGTGGTCGAGTGTTGAGGTCGAGTGTTGATTTCCAGAGGCTAAATCGGGATGCTCGAGCTCTGCTTGCTCGAGTGTTGAAGTCTAGTGTAAGGTCTCGAACTGTTTTTCAATTTTCAGTGATTTGCAAGAGTCCAACAAGCCTTTGTAGACCTCAGTTTCTTCGTATATGTATCCATCACAACCGTCTTTTATCAAAGCAGTACCAAGGTGGTCTTTCTCCAACAATTCTCCAAACAGGTCCTTTGAAAGATCATCTATTTCTTGCACCACAAACAGCTGACCCTCAATGGTCGGTTTTCTCATTATGTCGCTGATGCTGAAAGTCATCTTGAAATCTTTCCCAAGGTTGAGTTCGATTTCTCCTTTTGGCACATTGGTCACAGCTCCTGCAGTGGCTAAGAAGGGCCTTCCAAACAGCAAGGGGTCTTTTGGTTCTTCTCCCATATCTAGAACAACAAAATCCGTGGGGATTTCTACTCCTCCAACCCGAACTGGTAAGTCTTCTAGAATTCCATGTGGAATCCTAACTGATCTGTCAGCTAGTACCAAGGATATCTTACAAGACTTGTATTTATCGAAACCTAATCTTTTGGCGACTGTTAGAGGCATTAGGCTGATCGATGCCCCTAAATCACACAAGCAACTCCTGAATGTGAG
The DNA here is from genome assembly GCA_023374145.1 of Lepidium sativum. Lineage (NCBI taxonomy): Eukaryota > Viridiplantae > Streptophyta > Magnoliopsida > Brassicales > Brassicaceae > Lepidium > Lepidium sativum. The sequence continues at coordinate 22,737 of JAKUCM010005168.1, forward strand.
ATGTCCAAGCGAGCATGGAATCGTGAACGTTCCTGGATCATCAAGCTTCTTAGGTACAACCTTTCTTTGTATGATAGCGCTGACCTCATGAGTTTGCACAACCATCCCTTCGACTTCTTGTGTTCTGTCTTTGACTGCGTCTTTCAAAAACTTTTGATAAGGGGGCATTAGCATAAAGGCATCCAGAATTGGTATTTTCACTTCAACGTCCCTCATCTGCTTTTCAAAGAGAGCTTTGTACTTGTCTGCAACATCCTTTTTGAATCTCTGTGGAAAAGGAAGCTGCGGTTTGAAAGAAGGTGGAGCAAACGGTTTTGGATCTTTTTGTATGTCAGTTGTGTTTTTGGGCTGATCTTCTGACACTCGAGCAGGTGGTGCTCGAGTGTGTTGGTCGAGTGTCATAGATTTCGGGTTTTCCGTGCTGATTTCTGTCTGTTCTTCGACCAAATTATCCTCCCCTTCCAGAAGGACACTGTCCTCAGTGTTCTCCGTCGGTTCAGCACGAATTAGCAATTCACGGCCTTTACGGAGTGTAATGGCGTTGGCGTGATACTCCTTAGGGTTTTGAACAGCTTTCCCAGGTAGCTGTCCGGTTTGTTTATTTGTTGATGGAGATCCTTGTTGATTCTCCACATATTTGAGACGGGCATTGGGAGTCTCAAATTTGCAATTGAGTTCATTATGTGAAGCATCGATCTTAGCATGTACTTAAGCAAATTTTCGTGTTAATTCAGAAGCGCTGGCTGTCTGTCCCTTTAGTATCTGTTGCAAGATGTCCATCACTTCAGGTGTTTGTTGTGGTGGTTGGGTGTTGTATCCAGGAGGTGGTTGGTGGTGTGTTTGCTGGTACTGTTGTTTGGGTATGAATGGTTTTGGTTGTGGTTGCGGATGTGGTTTGGGTGGGTACACCTGGTCGTTTGGATTCGCTACATTTGTGTTTCTGTAGGAGAGGTTGGGGTTGGGTTTGTAGCTGTTGAATTGTCTGAAATTGTTGCTTTGGTTTTGTACAAAATTGACCTCTTCAACCCGTTCTGTTTCACCGACATGGTGTACTTGCTTATGGTGAGCTGAAAGTAGTTTGTCCAGTTTGTCTTGTATGGCTTTGAGCTCCTTTCTACTAACAATATCTGAATCTGTTACGCCTCTAGGAGTTCGATCATAGTCTTCACTGTATTGGCCGTCTGCTTGAGCTAAATTCTTCACTAATTCCCATCCATCATCGACATCTTTATTCAGAAAATTCCCATTGTTGGCTGTGTCTAGCAACATGCGTATCTTGGGGATTACGCCTCTGTAGAGAGTACTGAGAAGGGACTCAGTAGTGAAACCATGATGAGGACATTGTGATTGGTACATCTTGAATCGTTCCCAAGCTTCAGAGAATGTTTCGGAATGGTTTTGCTTAAAACCAGAGATGGAATTGCGAAGTTTCGCAGTTCTGGAGTTGGAGAAGAATTTGCCTAGAAACGTTTCTTTGTAGGCATCCCAAGATGTAATAGACCCTTGTGGCAAGTGTTTTTCCCATAGATGTACTTTGTCTCCAAGAGAGAAAGGAAACAATTGAAATTTCAGAGCATCCTCACTAACCCCGTTTATTTTTGTCAGACTGGTTAGTCTTTCAAATTCATCAAGATGATCTAGTGGGTCCTCAGAAGGTAAACCATGAAATTTACTGTTCTGAACCATGGAGATCATTCCACTCTTAATCTCAAAGTTATTGTTGGCGAGTGCTGGTGGGACAATTCCATGGCGTTGAGTGTGGATACTGGGAGCATCACCGACGCCAATGTGTCTAACTCTCCTAGGACGAGTTCCTAGTTCAGTAGCTTGTACTTGTTCTTCCATGTTAACCTGATCCGTGTATTCTTCGTTCAATCTGTTCTGTTGTTCTCGCAAGTATTCACGAGGCAAACGGTCTATTCTGTCAGAGTATGGAATGAGGTCTTCACTACCACGGGATCTGGTATTCATGCAAGTGATTTGTGTTGTCAGAAATAACACTCGAGGGGGTGTTGCTCGAGTGTAGTGATCGAGTGTTTCTGGGGTCTGCTCGGGCTCTCTGGAAACAGAAGAAGGATCAACGAGCTCGGGTTGTGTTGGTCGAGCTTGTTGATCGAGTGTACCTGAAAGAAAACAGAAACCAGAAACGAGTTTAGAATAATAGTATAGTAAAACTTAGTCTCAGAAAAGTGATTTTCCTAATTGTAGCTAACCATTCCCAGTTGGCAACGGCGCCAATTTGATAAAGACGTTTTGCGGTGTTTTCTCAAATACCAAACTGTCTATCTAATCAATTGCAGTACAGTATGGTGTCAATCCAATGGGAGAGTAACTAGCAATCAAGATATAATCTACATATTCTAATCTAAGCCAAATTCGGTTTAGCGAGTGGTGGTCTATCCTAGGTGACAACGAAATCTTAAAACAAAACGCTAAAAACGAAACAAAGTATTTAGAATGTAAAAACAGAGCATTAAAAGTAAAGCAATAATGAAACTAATGATAAAGTGCAACACGAAATCTCAACCTAAAGCAGAGTATTAAAATCACGAAAATTCAATAGAGGAAAAACGGGTTCTCGAGGATTAGGATCAATGATTAGGGTATTCCTAGGGGTTCTAGACTTATCTATCAACCTATTTAGATGACCTCTAAGCAAGGAATCACAAAGTAATCACATTCGCTCTCGCGCAATGGGACCTCTCCTAAAAGACAACCTGACTTGACTCTCGCCCAACGATTGGAAATTCCGGAAGCCTTAAGTATGGACCTTACCAAACCTAATAACACCCTATACAATCAATCTCTTGAGCTAGGAAGATGCTATCTTAATTTAAGCATGTTCAAGTGATTCCCCAAACGCCTCTCAGGGGGGATTCACCAAGAGATCAAATTTCAATTGATCAGAACGAAACAAGCATTAAGAACACTTAAATTAAAGAGATCTAAGACCTTAATTAAACATAAACAAATATGGAAATCCCTAAGTTTTCCCCTAATCTCACCCTTTCCTCAAGAACCCTAGACTAACTTACTCAGAATTCATGAAATAAAACATAGACTTAAAATCGAAAATCAATTGCATAAAACTTAAGACTAAAAATCGTAAATTGCTTTGTAAAGATAAGACTCAAAATTTGCTAGAAAAGATTGTATATTGAAAGTAGAAATTCTAGTACAATTTATAGATCAAAAGATCTTAAAGAAAAAGGAAAAATACTTGAAGAGAAAAAGGGAAATATTCCCTAGAAAAAATGGGAAATTCCTTTTAAAAGTTAAAAAGGAAATTTCCTTAAGAAAGAAAAATAGAAAAAGAACTAAAAGATAATTGGGCTTGCACAAAGGGGTTTTGACGGGCCTTTTCGCAGAGAAGCCCAAAGAGTCAATCTTCGTCCATAGTCTTAGTTCTGGCCCGTAAAGTCACTCGACCAAGTGATGGTCGAGTGTCATGCTCGAGTGTCAGAGACTCGAGTGCCAAATCTTCTAGTTTGCATTCTGAACTTCAACCTTAGGCTAGACGATTCCTCATTGGTCTTCTTGTATTCCGAAATACTCCGTGATAAGCTCCAAAAAGTACCTAAAAATCCCTTTTATGCAATGTATGCAATGCCCAACACTAATAATGCAAATTATGCTAAAAAGAACCTAAAACAATGATAACAATGTAAGTATGAATGCAAAACATGCTAAATAATGGTCCTAAAATGTGGTAAAATGCAGACACATCAAAATCTCTTAAGTTGGTTCAATCATATGTCCTATCAAACATCTATTGGGTGCTAAAATGTCTAAGAACATGCTTCAGTTGATCAAGGTGTAACCAGTGATGAAAGCACCAAATCAAATGAGATCTAAATTTTCTTAACCTAAAACAACCTAAAAGACTTAAGATTCATGCCAACCAAACCCATCCCCAAGAGTCCTAAGTAAACTACTCAAAAATCATAACATAGAAATTTAAAGCGAAATTTAAAGCAGATGACATTAATGATAGACTTGAAATAATATGATATACAAGATTAAAAGAAAATGAAAAATTGCATTCAAAACAAAATTGGAAGGTTTTTACATCTCGTGCTTACAAAGAAGAAAAGTTTGTTGCAAAAAGTAGTAATGACTTAGATGCGCTTTTGGTAGAACTTACAGTATTTATACATAATTCAACCAAACCCTAAAATGACTAGGCGTATTGATTGGTCTAATTTTCAGCCCATAATTGAAGTGGCTTGTGAAATTCGGCACATTGGGTGAAGACAGAAGTGTTGCTATCTACTTTGGCCATATTCGAATGATGGACTCGAGATGCCACTCGAGTGTCACGGTGGACTCGTTCTGCGGCTTGAGCTAGCACTCGAGTGTGGCTCCACTCGACTTCTGGCTCGAGCTGGCGTCCAACATTTGTTCAGTTTTTAAAATCTCCTGCTCAAGTTTGACTCCAAGTGCTGCTCTTCATAACTATTTGTCTCTACTTGTCCAGAACACTCCAATTTGGTGCCTTCAAGTACCTGGAACTTCCTCAAATACCCTGTGCGTTTTATGCAAGTGGATGAACTATGTGGACTCAAAAGTGGTGAGAATGTAGTAGATATGTATGCAGAAAATAGCTAAACGAGACTCCTAAAACATGCTAAAAACAACACATATCAACACTTTGCTCTTGATCTTGAGAGACAGCATGTTATTTCTTGCTTGTGCCCAAAGTCATCTCTTTAAAAATCCATCAACCTTTAAAACTTTGTATAAAATTCCTGGAAAAATGAAAAATAAATGGCGTAAGAATAAATACTCAGTGAGAAGATCACTTCTGTCAACCAAGGCACAAATCTCTGACCTAAATTATACAATATTATCCTACACATAGAAAACATACATATACAACTTGTGTTTTTCAACAAGGTGTGCTAGTAGATCTTCCCTATATTGATTTTTCCATCTCCAACTTCTCAAACATATTTTTCATTTAATCAATCCTTAATCAATCGTATATTTATGCATCATCTATGCTTCATGAATCTTTCATCAATCCTTATTCAACCCTTCTTCAAACCTTTATCAATCCTTTATTAGTGGTACATCTCTTTCAGATGTCTCACACACAAATTTACTTTTAATCAAACACATTACACATTCCTAGTTTCACCCAATAATCAAATATCATAAAATTAGGATCAACATTTATGCAAGTTATGATAAAGTTAAGTATCTTGCAAATCACAACCTCACCTTAATTAGTAGGTGATTGACTAGAAATTGCCGGAAAAAGTCTTAAACACCAATCTTATATCAACAGTGGTTTCTTGTGCCGGGTACCTTCATGCACAAGAAACATACAATAATATCATATCAACAGTGGTTACTTGCGGGAAAAGCCCTGCGATTTCTAAACATATATTACCTTAATCTGAACGTTCAACAGTCCTTAAAGCTTCTTGGATATGTCCACTGTCCAAAAGCAACGTATACTTAGCTTTACTTGCACATATCTAGTAGAAAATCAACTATATATATGCCAAGTTGAACACATATTCAATAACAGAAACTCAGAATTTTACCAAGTCTAAAACAGAAATCAGTTTCGACCTCTATCTTAATTTGATTGTAATTCTCTCAATATAGCTCCGATCGGCAAGATGTTTGCAATTACAGATTCTTGAGAGGAAGATATCTCCAGACCTATAAAGATAACGATCATAGAGCAGTGACCGAGTAGTTATGAACCCCGAAAATAAGCCAAACGGACATGTTTCTAAAACAGCAATCAGTTTCGACGTCTTACCTTAGACTGATCATAACTTATTCAATATAACTCTGATCGACAAGCCGTTTTCAGCTACAGTCTCTTGAGAGGAAGAACTTATCATGCTCAAAATTTTATGTGTATGTTGTCGAGGAAATGAATATTTCATTAGCGGCAATGATCTTAATACCTCAGGTTATTTGTTGGGAACTCTTGGTTAGGAAGGTAATATTTACGACATCGGAAGTGCATAACCATATACGACCAAAATGGTGATGATTGATAGCTTGTCAGCCGAAATGAGCCATAATTAGTACTTGTAAATCATTTTCCTCTTGAACCCGAGTTTCAAGTAGACACCAAAAAGCCGGATTCATTTCTTTCTGAGCAGTGCCTGTTATGAGTTTTTCAAGGCTGGAAGCAAAGAACAAAAATGAGATTGCTTCTTCTTTAAGAAAAAAGATTGTTTATTAAACAAAACTGTAAATAAATTTTTTTTAATTGGTTGTTCAAGTTGAACTTTTTGAAGAAGACGAAAAGGGTGTAATCACAATTCGAACTCGGGCAATAATGAATTTTTCATAGACACACACCACTAAACTAAAGGAAACTATTTCGTAATTTAATTTTGGGGCGGGAAGCTGATGGTTCTCCAGCTTACTTCAGGGGCCGGGCATGCTTCTGAGAAGGAGATTTTTTGCTGCATTCAAACTCGTTGTGAATGCAAGATCCTTCGTACATACAGTAGGGATCTTAGGCATATTTGACTTATCTTCTCTGTGTTTCTTAGGAGCTGGCTTATGAGGAATATTACCATAATATTGTCCATAAAATATCTGAAGTAATTGGAGGTTCTTGTTGTGATATTTTTTTGGTCGAGTATTGTTTTGATTGTTCTTTATTTCTTTTTTTTGGTATGATTCTGACTTTTTTGTTGGAAAAAGTATGTGTAAAGTTAATTTCCATCTCACAATTTTATAAGGCTAATTTCTTAAACTTGGTTTTGCATTCGTAAACTCTCCAACTCATAAGTCTTGTTTCTAGCTGATACACTTTCTGTTTTAGAAAAACAAGTTTGTCATTTGATGAAACCATAGAGTCAAGAGATGAATGATTACGTTAAAAAAATTTTGTTTAGTTTTGGTTTCTTTAATTCAATGCATTGTTGTTATTAATTTTATGTACCATCTTCACTACTTGAATTAATTAGAATCGAAGACAATCCCAGTGACTCTTATGTTGGAAAAGCTCTTTTACTTCTTGAAGTCATAGTTCCTAGAATGTCGCTGTTGACATTGTAAATTGTTGGCTTTAGTAATGAAGATTAAGGTGTTAAAGCTTGGTCCTAATCTCTGGATGTCTTTTACCAGAAGTTGAAAAAAGAGACTAAGGATAATGCTCTGCAGGACCACCTAAGAAGTATTGAAACAGAAAGAGAATCTGATTAAGCACTTGCCAAGTCCATTTTTTCGGTCAACATCTTTCTGCATTGCAGCAATATCTTTTCTAGTATGTTTGCAGTATCAAGGACATATATTCAAAGGCTGCAAAAGAAGGTCAAAGTGGAAGCTTCTGATCGAATATAGTAAAGGGAAAAGAGCTGAAGAAAGCATGATCGCAATGAAACACTTCTCATTGAAAAAACGTTTGAGAGACATACAATTATGTAAGCAAGAGTTGTGTGTGGGTGTGAGGTTAATACAAAAGAGAACTACAATCATTCTATAAGGGGATTGGGGCTGCTTCTTGTATTTGTACTTATAGATGTTAGTGGATTCCGGGAATGATTCCCGGCAAGACTCAGCATATTTTCTGTCTCTTTATTATACTCGATAGTCATAAAAGCAGAGGAAATAAAGTGAAACATTGGTCGGTTTCTCAACAGATTGGTATCAGAGCCTTGCTTCGGTGTTGTTGACTCAGTGAAGAAGATCAAACTTGGAGAAACATGTGTGTATCAAGGGTCGAAATGGAAAAATTTGATGGACATGGAGACTATACTCTATGGAAGGAAAAACTCATGGCTCATTTGGACATGATTGGCTTATGTGCAGCTTTAATGGAAACTGCACTTGTTAAGAAGGATGGAGGTCCAGAGGGATCAAAAGCTGGAAGTAAAGATGACCAAGAAGAGGCATTAGAGGAAAAGAGAAAGAAAGCTAAAAGCACCATCGTTCTGAGTGTTTCTGATCAAGTACTGCGGAAGATCATAAAAGAGAAAACTGCACTATCAATGCTTTAAGCTCTTGACAAGATGTACATATCCAGAGCTCTACCAAATCAAATCTTTTTGAAGCAGAAGCTATACAGCTTCAAGATGTCTGAAAATCAAACAATAGAAAGCAATGTTGATGATTTTCTGAGACTTATAGCAGATCTAGAAAGCACAAAAGTAAATGTGTCAAATGAAGATCAAACTATATTGTTGTTGATGTCTCTCTCTAGACAGTTCGACCAGCTAAGAGATACCATAAGGTATGGAACAGTAAAAACTGTACTGACCTTTGATGATGTAGTTGCTGCGATATATGCTAAAGATCTAGAGTTTGGATCTCACACAAAGAGTTCAAAGAATCAAGCTGAAGGATTACATGCAGAGAAAAAGGAGACTCAAGATCATGAAACAAAGAGAGAGACAAAAAATTGAAGCAAAATAGATCTCGATCAAAGTCTAAAAGCAGGAAGATATGTTGGACTTGCGGAGAAGATGGACACTTCAAGAGCACATGCCCAAAGAGAAACCAAAATCAATACAAGCAGAAAGATCAAGGAAGCTATAAGGCTGATTCATCAGATGGAAAAGGAAACCTTGTAGAGACAAGTGGACTGTATGTGTCTGAAGGACTTTCTTCTACAGCTATAAATCTTACTGAATAATGGATAATGGACACGGGTTGTAGTTACCACATGACTCATAAAAGGGAATGGTTTGATGAGTTGAATGAAGATGTAGAAGGATCTGTTAGAATGAGAAACACGACAAATTCCAAGGTAAATGGAATTGGTACTATAAGAATCAAAAATAGGGAAGGTCTAAGTGTGGTTCATAGTAATGTAAGATACATTCCTGAGATGGACAGAAACCTTTTTCCCTTATGAACATTTGAGAAAGCTGGTTACAGATTTGAGACTTTGTACTTGTTACAATGGAAACCGGAACATGGAGAAGCTCAAGCAGCATAAAACACGATTGATGAGACTACTTTGTGGCACATGAGACTAGGCCACATGAGTCATAAGAACATGCTCATACTGGTAAAGAAAGGGGTTCTTGACAAGAAGAAAATCTCTAATCTAGAGTTGTGTGAAGATTATGTGAATGGGAGAATCAAGAAGGTTTTTTCAGTCTAGCTAGTCATGATACCAAAGACAAGCTGGACTATATTCATTCTGACTTATGGGGAGCTCCCTCGGTTCCAATGTCCCTCAGTAATTGTCAATACTTTGTAAGTTTTTATTGACGACTATTCAAGGAAGACTTGGGTGTATTTTCTTAAACACAAAGATGAGGCTTTTGAAGCTTTTGTGGAATGGAGTGTTTTAGTGGAGAATCAAGCTGAGAGAAAGATCAAATTTCTAAGAACTGATAATGGGCTCGAGTTCTGTAATCAAAAATTCAACAAGTTTTGCAAGGATAAGGGGATCATAAGACATAGAACTTGTGCTTACACACCACAGCAGAATGGCATTGCAGAAAGAATGAACATAGCCATTCTTGAGAAGGTTCGAAGTCTGTTGAGTGATTCTGGTCTTCCAAAATCATTCTAAGCAGAGGCTACACACGCGGATGTTGTTTTGATAAACTAGACTCCATCTTCAGCCATCAACACAAAGATACCTGATAAGAAATGGTTTGGAAAAGCTCATGTTTACAGCTATCTGAGAAGGTATGTTTGTTTGTCATTTGTTCATTCTAATGAAGGGAAACTGACACCAAAAGCAAAGAAAGGAGTTCTTTTAGGATATCCTCCAGGAGTAAAAGGATTTAAACTGTGGTTTATAGAAGAAAGGAAGTGTGTGATTAGTATAAATGTGATCTTTCAAGAGAATGCAATATACAGAGATTTCATAAAGGCAACTCAGTCAGATATTGATGATCAAGAAGAATCATCAAATGCTTTCTTGGACTATGATCTTGAAACAACAGCAGATATCCTGTCAGGTGGAGATACTACAGAGGACATGAGATCACAAAAACACCTGAAGAGGTGATTCAGCATGATGTCTCAGATGATGTAACTTCAGAGACTCCAAGAAGTTATCATCTGGCCAAAGATAGAACAAGAAGAGAAGTGAGGACTCCAAGAAGATATGATGATGAAGGTTATATTGGTGAGTCTCTAATGATCAGTGACTTCCATTCAGTAGCTCTAATCACCACAGTGGAAGGTGATGATTTAGAACCTGCAAATTATCAAGATGTAATGAGGAGTGGCAAATGGAAATACTGGAAACAAGGAATGTCAGAAGAAATGGAATCTCTAATCAAGAGCCACACATGGACTATGGTATCTAGACCAAAAGGGCATAGGGTGATTGGTTGCAGATGGATTTTCAGACTTATGTCTGGAATTCCTGGTGTAGAAGAACCAAGATTAAAATCACGACTCGTTGCAAAAGGATAATCACAAAGGAAATGAGTAGATTACTCAGATACATTTGCTCCAGTGGTCAGACATGAGTCCATAAGAATGCTACTGGCTGTTGTGGTAGAAGAAGACTTTGAGCTTGAACAGTTAGACGTCAAAACCGCATTTCTACATGGAGATTTAGATGAGAAAATTTACATGGAAGTGCCAGAAGGCTTTGAGAAAGATTTCAAGCAAGATCAGGTATGTTTGCTGAACAAATCCCTTTATGGTCTCAAACGTCTCCGAGAAAATAGAATGAGAAGTTTGATAGCTATATGAAGGAGATAGGATTTGAAAGAAGTCAAAGAGATAATTGTGATTACACTAAGACTCTGGAAAATAACTCTGTAATGTATCTTCTTCTCTATGTGGACGATATATTAGTGGCTGCTAAGAATAAGAAGGATGTCTTTGAACTTAAGAGAAAGCTCAATGTTAAGTTCGAGACGAAGGATCTTGGACCAGCCAAGAAGATTCTAGGAATGGAAATTAGCAGAGACAGAGTGAAAGGAACTCTGAAACTATAACAAGAGGATTAGTTGAAAAAAGTGCTTGAATTGTATCAGATGAATCAAGCTAATTTGTCACCACTCCATATGGATCACACCTAAAGATTATTGCAGGCACAGAGGAACAGTTATAAGGTGATGAATATTTTATGAAGTTTGTGCCATACTCGAATGTTGTAGGAAGTATTATGTACTCTATTATTGGTACAAGACCATACTTGGCATATCCTGTGGGCATAGTTAGTAGATTCATGAGTAAACCTATCAAAGAGCACTGGTTAGGTGTCAAGTGGGTATAGAGATACATCAAAGGATCTCTGAACCCTAAGCTATGCTATGAAAAAGGATCATATTTCATCCTGAAAGGATTCTACGATTCTAATTATGCAGCAGATCCTGATAGGAGAAGATCCATTAGTGGAATGATGCTTACACTCGGGGGCAACACTATTAGCTGGAATTCAGGTTTACAGAAAGTGGTTGCTCTCTCTACCGCTGAAGCAGAATACATCTCCCTGTGTGATGTTGTAAAAGAAGCAGTTTGGCTCAAAGGTTTGTTAACAGAATTTGGGCATAATCAAAAGTCTGTGGAGATTTACTGTGATTCACAGAGTGATATTGCTCTTTCAAAGAACAATGTTTTCCACGAGAGAACTAAACACATTCAAGTGAAGTATCACTACATACATGAAGTGATAGCAGATGGGGATGTGGAAGTTGTGAAGGTATCTACCCTGACTAATCATGCTGCTATTTTCACCAAGATTGTTCCCATTAGCAAGTTTAAATCGTCTTTAAACTTGCTAAATGTTAAGGGGGAGTAATTGAGTTCAGAATCCGGCAATGGAATCGTGTCTAACATCTAAGAAAGAGGGCTGTTTTCTTGAAATTTGGTGTTCTTTTCTAAGTCTATATATATGGTATATAATATGTCATTACTAGGTGGAGTTTTGTTGGCTTTAGTAATGAAGATTAAAGTGTTAAAGCTTGGTCCTAATCTCTGGATGTCTTTTACCAGAACTAGAAGAAAGAGACTAAGGATAATTCTCTGCAGGACCACCTATGAAGATGTATTGAAACAGAAAGAGAATCTGATTAAGCACTTGCCAAGTCTAGTTTTTCGGTCAACATCTTTCTGCATTGTAGCAATATCTTTTCTAGTATGTTTGCAGTATCAAGTACATGTATTCAAAGGCTGTAGAAGAAGGTCAAAGTGGAAGCTTCTGATCGAATATAATAGAGGGAAAAGAGCTGAAGAAAGCATGATCGCAACGAAACACTCTTCTCATTGAAAAAACATTTGAGAGCCATACAATTGTGTAAGCAAGAGTTGTGTGTGAGTGTGAGGTTAATACAAGAGAGAAATACAATCATTTTCTAAGGGTATTGTGGCTGCTTCTTGTATTTGTACTTATAGATGTTAGTGGATTTCGGAAATGATTCCCAGCGAGATGTAGGTGGGGTTTAATGCCTCACTGAACTCGTTAACTCTCTGTCTCTTGCTCTATTCTCTTCTCTTCTCTACAGTCTTCATCACCTTCTTCTTCTTGTTCATCTTCTCATCAAGACTCAGCATATTCTTTGTCTCTTTATTGAACTCGATAGTCATAAAAGTAGAGGAAACAGAATGAACCATTGGTCGGTTTCTCAACATAAATAAACTTCAGAATGTCTTACATCAAAACTCATACATATCAAATTTAAAACCTTTTTAAAATTTGGATCTTGCATGAATAAGTTTCATATAAGTATGATAAAAATTTATCCATTTGTAACATACAAGTATGATAAATAAAAACTTAAGTTTCATATATAATAAATTACTTTGATATTATACATACAATGTCCTTATCTGACGCTTCACTTGGATTCATATCATCTACTTGGTGAAAATTCAATTCAAATCACATATTTAATGTCTACTTACAATGTCTTGATATTCTCTACTTACAATGTCTTCATATCCTCTACTTACAATGTCTTGATATTCTGTTATCCAATCAAATGGTAAATAACAAGGAGATATAATAAACAGTGCAAATGCAATTCACATATTTAATAACAAAGGGACATAATGAACGATGAAAATTCAATTCACATATTTTCTAGATGATAAAATAATATCATATTCCAATCAAATGGTGGATAACAAGGAGACATAATAAACAATACAAATTCAATTCACGTATTTACTAGATGATAAGATAACATAGAATTCTAATAAAATGGTAGATAACAAGGAGGTTTAATGAACAATGCAAATTTAATTCACTAACCGTTAGGTAATATGATTACAAGATTCCAATCAAACACTGGATAATAAGTGAACCACAATGAGCATGTTTAGTAAAAATTCATAGTTTTTTCTTTTCTAGTAATAATATATATATATATATATATATATATATATATTCTACGGAATTCTTACACGTTTCAAATTCAATGATCCAAAATCCTATTATATAAAGTTGTATTTCAAAAATTAGTAACCAACAAGATTTTTCTACACGTTGAATCCAATGATCCTATTATATAGTTAATTTTAATACTATTTTTGTATTCATTATTTTTTAATTGATGATTTTTTAATCAATAGTATTCGATTGATTAATTAATGCTACAAAAAGACAAAAGAGTTATAATAATTGTTACCTTTTCAATATATGTGAAAGTGGAGTCGAGTATTGCTATAAAAATAAAGAATAGTTTTTCTTATATTTAAACAATTGATGTTTATATTGAAGCATATTAAATTAGAAGAGACTAAGGCTGCAAATCTAGATGATGCATTATGGGCATATAAGACAACTCACAAAACTCCAATTTGGGAGGACACTATTCCAGCTACTATATGAGAAATCTTGTCATCTGCCAAATGAGATAGAATATAAGGCAATTTGTGCAACCAAGTTCTTGAACTTTGACTTAAAAACTTCACATAAAAGAAGATTAATCGAACTACATGAGCTAGAGGAGATAAGGCTTGATGCTTATGAGAGTTCCAAGATATACAAAGAAAGGACAAAAGCTCCCCACGACAAGAAGATAACTCTAAAGCAAATCGCAGCAAATGATCAAGTGCTTTTGTACAATTCAAGACTCAAGTTGTTTCCAGGAAAGCTGAAATCTAGATGGTCTGGTCCATATCTCGTGCATGATGTCCTACCATTTGGTGCAATCACTTTGATCAATAAAAGCGGAGAGCGCTTCACACTAAATGGTCAAAGAGTGAAGCCTTACTTAGCTAATGTCAACATACCCGAGAAGACCATAGCTCTTCTTGATGAGCCTCCTCTAGTTTGATGGAGTTGAAGAATCAGGCTTAGAGACTTAAAACAAGCTCACTTGGGAGGAAGTCCCATGAATATCCTTGTACATACTCTTTCCTTTAGTTTTTATTGCTTGATTATGCTATCTTTTGTTGTTTTTGTGGATATTTTACGTTCTTTATGTCACCTCATACTAAACCGGCTCAATCCATACAACACTTGCTTGGAATGATTTCCATGCAAGAAGATAACCCCAATGACTATGGGACAGTCATTGAGACAGTATGGTGGTATGAGGATAGTCCTTTTTTAGCACCACAAAGCTTCCCTCGCTAGTCCTACTCGCCCGACCATAAAGCGAGCTCAGCCTAACTCGTATCCATATGTGGCAAGCCCAAATACAAAGATACCTAACTCCAATCCTTTCATCTTTTCTTTATCATGCATTGTTGTATCACTATTGACTTTTTCTTCACTCTTTTACACACATAGTATGTCTTATTTAAGTTTGGAGAGGATCCAGATTGTGTTTGATGTCATTTTCTGTTTTCTTATTTTTCCTTTACCATGCTTTCATGTAGGTTTTTCAAAACTCCAAAAAGATTTTTCATTTTTTCTCATCTATGGCATAGAAAATCCAAAAACAGAGTGTTCATGCATTTCATTTAGGATTGAGTTTAGCTTCATTTGTGGGAATCATCTTACTAAAGATAGACAATCTTGCTAGGTTGAATGGCTAGGAACCATAGTGAACTCTTAGAGTTCTGGTTTTTCCCTTTCGAATAATTGATGTTTGTGTGATCTGATTCCTTTTAATTGAATCATATTTGTCGATCTAGGGCCTATAGATACATCGAACATTTTTCTTTCCTTTGATTAGCTTGACCTATTGTTTGTGGAAAATATCTCTCTTTGCTAAAAACCAAATTTGAAGCTGAATTGCTAAAATGCTAGGAAGCCATAAATGAACTAGAGGTGTGTGTAAACCCTTATGCCTTTGTGTGTCTTTGGCATGATTATGCAATCGGGATTGTGCGTAAACTCGAACCCTCTCGCATTAGTGTAAATCCACCTTCCTATAGAGTAACTTGGTATGATGAAGCATTTGGGACTGTGTGTGTAAACTTGTACTCTCTCATACTTGTGTAATATGCCCTTTTGTCCCTCATATAGTTGGTGAAGCAGCCGGGAGAAGGCGTAAACCTGTCACCTTTCACGCTTGTGCAGATCATTTGAAATAAGTAGAAGAGAGAGCCACCAAAGTTTAAGTTAAGGTCTTGCTAAGCTCATGGAAGTTGAATAATATGTTCTTCAATTTATAGTTTTTTTTGAGACCAGCACATTGTAGAAATAAGGAATCAGGTGTCAAGTATTGGTGCAACTAGATTGTGGTCTTTCCAAAGGAATAGGGGATAACTTGTGGATTTCGGTTTGCATCTTTGGGAGTTGCTTGTTAGAGGCTGGATATTCCCTGTGTTCGCACCTCTCTTCTTTCTTTGTTCATTGCACTTGTTTAAGACCAAGCAAAGACTAAGTTTAGGGGAGTTGATATGTTCATATTTTAACCACTTTACATGCACATTTTAGGTAGATTTTCATCCTCATTCATAGCATTTTATGCACTTTAGAGTCGTTTAGGAGTAATTTCACATACATCATGCATTTTGAGACACTTAGGTGCAAAAGAGGTGGGTTTGGAGTATTCTAGAGTGAAATAGGCATAAAAACTGCATGGATGAGCCTAAGACGAAGTGCATGAACTGATGACCTTGAAAACTGAAGATTGTACAAGCAAAATTTCCCAACTCGCTAGTTAGAGTGAAGAGTGCCAAAATCCTGATGGCCAGAGTTCAATTTGCAACCCCCAACTCGCCGGGCATTGGACAAATGGGCCAAATTTCCGAAGGATGAAGACTTCAGCTTGCTAGTCAGACTAGCGAGTCAACCAAGGTGAACCAAGCCAAACAGCAAAATTGAAGCATTCACAGGCTGAACTCACCAATATGAACTCGCAATTACTAGTCAAGCAGCAACCACCAACTTAATTATTTTAAACAACCTTGTCTGATGCTGACTCGGATTAGGGCTTTCATGTTTGGGGATATATAAATACCCCTTTAAGCGAAAACGCATGGACCGACCTTTTTTACGTCTTTTTTTCAAAAAGATTAACAAAGTCTTTTCTCTCTTTTCTCCTTGCCTCTTTTCTGTTTTGTTTCTTAGATTTAGCTTGATGTGTTAAGAATCTAAAGTGATTGAGACCATAATCTTCTTCAGCTTCAATTTCTAGGTTTATGTTCATAATCATGAGTCTGTAGATCTCTAAGGGTTTCATGAGGAAGAAGGTAGATCTAGGTCTGATTTTGGGTTTTTAGCATGTTTATGTATTTGATTGATTAGATCTATCTTTATGTTTGAGCTTAATGTTAATTTCATCCTAATCACATGAGATTTTATTTGCTTGAGTTCTAGATCTAAGAAGTTTTAGGATTCCAAGCTTAGGTGCAGTCATGATTAGCATTCCTATCCCCAAGAGATTGGTTGTTTAGGTTGTTAGTTGGCTGATATGAGAACTTGTTCATCAGGCCAATCTGCTGAGAAATCTCCAGAGAGATTCAGGTTAGATCTCAGATTGAGATTTCATTCTCATGCGAATGACTTGATTACTCAATTTATTTGTTTCTCCACCTTATATCTTGTAGGTATTGATCAAGACCTATCAAGGCCATCAAAATAAGTTATAAGGTCAAATAATTTAGTTATCGGGTCATGTGTATGATCGCATCGGAAGTAGTTGTCAATCGGGTTAGAACTATGATAGGAACAGATTGGGTATCGGAAGAGCCTATCGGGTCGAGGAAACATGTACCGCGGTATGAGTCATTATGTACTGCGGTCGGAGTATCGGGTCAAGGTTGACTAACTCGTAGTACACATCAGTACGTACCACGGGAAGTCAGGTGATCGAGGATTACTTACCCGCGGTACACATCAGTACGCACCGCGGAAAGTTGGATGATCGAGGATTACTCACCCGCGGTACATGTCTGTACGTACCGCGGGAAATCAGATGATCGAGGTTCGTGTAACCCATGGTACACATCCGTACGTACCACGGGAAGACTGAGGTTCGAGGAACACCATCCTGCGGTACGATGAACTCCGATCATCCGTAAAAGTCAACGATCACCAAAAATACAAATTGGGTCGTTTTGGACGAAGGAAGAAGATGCGACGATGACTTTGATCCTAAGGAGACTTCAACCAGAGGCTTGTGGCCGTTAGAAGAGAGCTGTTGGAGGATAAGGGAAACATGTGACCCCTTATCCCTCTTCTCGTCAAGATCGAGACGCGGAAGACCAAGGCGCGGAGAAGTCACTTTCACCTTGGGGCACGGAGCGCTTTGGGATTCAACGATCGTCTTCTTCCTACTTCAAACATTGTACCTCGGTGCCTAATTTAAACATGTTTCTAGAACCTTGTAACTTCTATTTAAGCTCATATCTTGTATCAAACAATTATGCAATAAAAATATGCGATTTATATACTACAAAATTCTCTCAATACTCTCTTATTTCTTCCTAAAATCTAACAGTAGGTTGCTAGACGAGCTGAAGAGACCTTAGTGCGACTAAAATCACTGACCTTTCTTCCTCATCACCATGTCAATCTATCAGACATGCATTACTTAAGCAAAGTAATGCTGTGAAAAATGAGTATTGGAATAGGTTTAGTGCTTTGGTTGATGTATCCAGACACTTGTTATATAAATGATTACCTTTTCATGGACATGATGAGTGAGATGTTTCAACAAATAAAGGTAATTTCTTAGAGATTCTTAGATATACAGCTCGGCAAAATGAGGATGTAAGAAAGATTGTGTTGAAAAATACTCCCAAAAATAATCAAATGATATCTCCACCAATTCAATAAGACATTTTTACATTGCTTTGCAGAAGAGGTAACTGAATCTATTATCCAAAAAATTGATAATGATGTCTTAGTTTGTTGATCGATGAATCTTCTAACGTTTCATAGAAAGAGGAGATCGTTGTAATTTTTTTGTTTTGTTGATAAGTTTGCGATACTAAAATAGAGGTTTATTAACATTATTCACGTGAAATATATATTTATTTTTCTTTGAATGGTGCTATTGATTCTTTGTTTGCCAAATATGGCTTGAGTTTGAAAAAGCTAAAAGGAAAATGTTATGATGGAGCTAGCAATATGAAGGGGGAATCCAATGTATTGAGGCCATTGATTTTGAATGAAAGTGGCTCTACATATTATGTGTTGGGAATGACCTGGAATCATTTGTACTTACTCGTGGTGTCGGTTCTAACATCAAGATTAGACAAAGTCATATGGTACTAGGGGTTGTAATGGCTTGCTAGAGTCCACTTATAATATGTGAGTTGAGATACTCACTGCTAGTACTATATGATCCTATTGCTTAAAAACCTAACAGTGGTATTAGAGCTAAGTTGTATTCTTATTGAAATCTGATGTTTTCATACATGGTTGATTGATTAAAAGTTTGTATTAATTGAATTAGAATTGCATGATTAGGGTTTCATTGGAACCGAAAATTAGGGTTTCATTGAAATAAAAAATTAGGGTTTTTGTTGAAATCGAAAAATCATAGCTGATTGTAACCTTAATGAAATCAGAGCATGATTAGGATTTCATTGAAATAAAAAAAATTAGGGCTTCATTGAAATCTAAAAATTAGGGTTTCATTGAAAAATTAGGGTTTCATTGAAATATAACATAATTTAAAATAGCCCTGAATGATCCGGTTTAATATGATTAGACCGAATCTGGTTTTCTGGCAATCGGTTTAAGAAATATTATACCAACCGGCACAGGGTCAGGATTAGAAAGATCATAAATAAAATTTTAAAGCCTTTGATTTGATTTCTTTGGTTTTCAAAATCCCCTTTTAACCCTCTTGAGTGCATATATGATACACATTCAAGTTAAAGTTTAGTTCCTCAAACAAATATCAAGAAATAGATGTTTTTCCACTTCATGTCAAGTGCCAAGACTCGTTTCATAGTATGGTGGGCTACCTCGGGTTAAGTACCTACTTTGACATGGGTGAGGCAGATGGTAACCATTACCATATGATTATGAGATTTGTTTACTTGACTGAGCTATCAAGACCGTCTTGATCTTTGAGACATCGGAGTGATTTTGGCATATGAGATGTCAAATCATGACCGAGAGTTATATATAGTGATATAAATAGCAAATAAGTTGCTAACCTATATAACTAAGTTATGGGCGATGAGCTCAGCTCACTCAGATTTTTCTGAAATATGGATCTCGGGATCATTGTATTCAATCGAGGAACTATTGATTAAACACAATGTGAGTTTTCTTAAATATGTTCAGATTTCTCAACACTTATACCATCATAATTAAAACTCCTTACCTCTCTTAATTTCAGCTATGGCAAATAACAACAACCATAACCACAACTCATTCTCCTTTCGATATGTCCTTGAGAAGGACAAGTTGAATGGGAAGAATTTCCTGAGTTGGTATCGTAACCTGAGAATTGTTCTTAGGCAGGAGACGAAAGACTATGTTTTGGAAC
This sequence comes from Lepidium sativum, assembly GCA_023374145.1. Taxonomy (NCBI): domain Eukaryota; kingdom Viridiplantae; phylum Streptophyta; class Magnoliopsida; order Brassicales; family Brassicaceae; genus Lepidium; species Lepidium sativum. The sequence continues at coordinate 42,485 of JAKUCM010005168.1, forward strand.
AAGTCTTGCCTCCTAGACCGGCTGCCAATGCAACTTTTGAAGCTAGGAATGTTTAGGATAAGCATTCCAATGATGTGATAAATGTGCAATGCTTGATGCTTGCGACCATAATCTCTGAACTGCATGCGCAGTACGACAATGTGGTGTCGCCCATCGAGATCGTGACTGGCCTGAAGGGAATGTTTCAAGAACAAACACGATATGAGAGATACCAAACGGTGAAATCTCTCATCGAATGCAAACTATCGAAGGATTGTTCGGTGAGTAGTCATGTCAGAAAATGATGGGTTATATTGATAATCTGGCTAAACTAGACTGTCCCTTTAGCCAAGAGTTGGCTATGGACATCATACTTCAGTCGATGCCGTCTTGTTATCATCAATTCTTATTAAACTATAATATGAACAGCATGACGAAGACATTGACTGAGCTGCATAGGATGCTCAAGACAGCAGAGCCGAATGTCAAGAAGGGCGCCCCGCCTGTACTCTTTGTGCAAGGGGGTAAATCGTTTAAGAAACGTGGGAAGGATAAGGGTAAAGGAAAAGCTAAAGCTGACCCGGTTGTGAACCAGGAGTCGGCCACATCCATACCCAGAACCAGGTCCCGCCCATCTAAAACTGACGTTTGCAATTACTGTAACGAGCAAGGACATTGGAAAAGAAACTGCAAGAAATATTTGGAAGATTACAAGAAGATGAAGAGGCAGTATGACGCTCCTTCAGGTATTTTTGTTATCGAAGTAAATGTTGCTTCAACAAGTTCTACTTCATGGGTGCTTGATACCGGCTGTGGTGCTCATATTTGTACTAATATGCAATGCCTAAGCAACATTAGAAGCTTAGAGAAGGGGCAAGTGGACTTACGTGTATGAAATGGAGCAAGAGTTGCTGCATTAGCCGTATGAAAGGATCCCTTCAACAAAGTCAATGAAAGGGCCATCAACTTATTGGGCCTTATATATATCGATGTATGCAATCCGATAAGCCTAAGTGCCAGAGGAAATTTTAACTACTTCATTACATTTACTGATGACTTCAGTGGATACGGTTATGTCTATTTAGTGCGACACAAATCAGAATCTTTTGAAAAGTTCAAAGAGTTCCAAAAAGAAGTACAAAATCAACTTGGCAAGAGTATTAAGGTTCTTCGATCTGATCGAGGAGGTAAATTCTTAAGTCAAGAGTTCAGTGACCATCTGAGAGATTGTGAAATTATTTCACAACTCACTCCTCCCGGAACACCCCAATGGAATGGTGTGTCTGAGACGAGGAATCGAACATTACTTGACATGGTTCGATCAATGATGAGTCACACTGATCTTCCGTTATCGTTTTGGGGATATGCTCTAGAAAATTCTGCGTTCACGCTGAATAGAGTGCCATCAAAATCAGTGCCAAAGAGGATATATGCGTATACAAGAAGTTTAGTGAGAGCGCAGTTGCGTTTCTTGTGCTGTACGTGGAAGATATCTTACTTATCGGAAATGACATTCCGTTGCTGAAGTCCGTTAAGGCTTGGCTCGGAAAATGTTTCTCGATGAAGGACATGGGGGAAGCTGCCTATATTTTTGGAATAAGGATCTATTGAGATAGACCTAAAAGGCTGATCGGATTGTGTCAAGACACTTACATAGATAAG
>JAKUCM010005169.1:0-33068 GCA_023374145.1 Lepidium sativum
GAGAGAGAGAATTTTTTTATCTAAGTTTTATTTTTTTTAAAAAATTATGTTATTCTCTGTAGTATTATTTAGGGTTTGAGAAAATTTCGGTTATACAGATTTTATCATTCTAACTATTGACAAAAAACTAAAATAAATGTAACGGATGAAATGCAATTGGCCATAATTTTATTTTTTAGAAATTCATATATAATTATACAAGAAATTAAAAATGAATTTTACGTTATAGATCAAATTTTATCGATGTAATTATTGTAAAAATATTATTTTAGTAAAATTTAGTTCACAAATAATAATGAGGAAATATAAATTGGTGCAACCGTGCTATATTAAAACCTCAATAAATTTTGTATTTTCTTGGCTTCTGATTTTTCTGTAACAAAAACATAATAAGATATGTGCTTTATGGGCAATTAAGAAGGAGGATGGGAGAATTTGACTTGTGATCTGAAAGCACCTTTAACCTAAATATAAATTGATATATATATATATATATATCCATCTTCAATCATTTTGTAATATCACTGAAATCAATGACTTAAGAATCTTTCTTTCCTAACATACTTCAAGAAAATAATGACATGTCGGGTAAAAATTAAACTTATTTCCGAGGATATTAAATTTAACAGAATATATATATATATATATATGTGATTGTTGGATATTGGTAGATTGAAACTGTTGGTACATCTACAAACTATTTCCAAATTTATTAGATAAATCCTTTCAGATTGTTAATGGTTTTCTAACCTATTTGTGTTTACTTGTTTTAGTCTATTGTTGTTTGCAGGAAATAAATAAGTTTCCAAAATCAAACTGATTAAGATACGTCTCATCGAAGATTACTAGAAAAATTAATATCACTGAAAGTTTCATACTGTCTCTAATGTTTCTCACCGTACAGATAAAACAAACCTAAAACCGTAAACAAGATGAAGAAGAAGATCATACACACTTTACTTAAGACAAATAATAACCAAGGTCCAATAATAGAATAAGACCCAATCGAATAACTAATAGAAACAAAGCAAAGCTATATGTAAATTAGCTGTGAAGAAACATATTCGATTTGTAACATTTTAAAATTTAACTTTTTAAGATAGAGGAGCATTTATTCAATTTTTTTAAAATATTGAACCACAATTGATCCGATTATTAACCAAATTCTTATATAATATAGACGTAAAATCTAAAGGTCACATAAATGTTCATTTTTTAAACTTATTCTCTACATACATCAAATAATAATTTCGAAGAAAGATTCTCATAAAAGATTCAAACCATGTGCTACATTAACTTAAAGCTTTTGCAATAATTATACTTTTAAACTCTCATACGGATCTAACAAAACGGCTGTAGTTTGAGTTTAAGAATATATAAAATAATAATAAATTAGAAAGAAAAGAATAATAAGAAGTGTTAGACTTTAGAAGAACAGTGAACGCCCATTGTTTTTGTTTGTTTTATGTTTCGCCCACTGAATTTGCAAAAAGTTTCCTTATGATTTTTTAAAATGATTAATGTTTGTTTTAATATAACTAATATAATGACAATAGTGTTGTTTAAACTGTCATTGAATTGAATGCAAGTGGCATTTAGTCTAGTGGCAGGTGGTAAGTTCATAAGAGGCATGCGCACTTACACATCCTGGGATCGAATCTCCTTTGCTTGCATTTACAAAAACTTGGCTAATGGGCCGGCTATTTGTGGCCCAATGTTTGACAAAAAAAAAACTGTCATTGAATAAAATTATAAATGAACTCCGAGAAAGGAATTACGCATTCAGTTGAACAAAAAAAATGGTGAGTTTGCTGAAGATTTTTTGACAAATGGTTAAGAAAATGACATCAAAAGATAAATACCATAAAACTAAGTAAAAGGTTTGGTGACAACAACCCAGAAATTTATAAGATGAAATCAATTTTTTATTTTTTATTATTATTTAACAATGTAGACACTTTGAAAAATGAGAAGGTCCGGTTTTTTAACATGTTTTGTTGATTAGTTTATGTTTTACTTCGAGATTTTTGGAAATTTTACATTAAAATATTAACATAATTAGAATAAAATTTTAACTAAAACAATTCAAACCTAAACCAAATTTCGTTTAGGACACTCTTACTAATTAAACTTAAAACTATAGCTGCAATATTGGAATGGACAACTATTGTTCGGGCTACGGTCCAATGTCCGAGTCGATGTCTATTTTTTTATTTTGATCTAACACTTTTTCTCATTATATAGTATATTTTTGACTAGTTTTTTTTTTTTTTTTTTTCCAACAGCAAATAAACTAACACTCAAATAATTAGAACACCGATCCTACTTAACCTATAAACCCACCTTGACTGTTCGGGCTAGTTCATCTGCTTTGTAGTTTAACGATTTCGCAATGACTGATAAGGTACAGCTTCTGAAAAGCGATTTCAATCGAGTGTAGACCTCTTGATATGTCTCGAACGCCGGCCATTCCTCATGATTTTGGAAAATATGCCACACCGATTCACAATCAGTAGAAAACTCAACTATCATCACCCTTCTCAGTACCAACGCCTCCATTGACCGTATGACCGCTTCCAACTCCGTATGTAAGGCCGACAGACATCGGTGTCCTCTCCCTGACTCCATTAATCTTCCTTCCACTAAATCTGGAAACGCTATCCAACCAAACCCCGAATAAAGATCAGCGGCTTTCCAGGAGGCGTCCACATAGCACTTGTAGCCAGTGAACGACGAATTAGCTGTGGTGGGAAAGATTGAAACCGACTTATTATTGTCAATCGTAGATCTCATAGAATCTAACAGAATCTCCCAATTCGTTCGAAGCGTAGACCATTCCTCGTGGTCCAGGATTGCCCTTCGTAACACTAATCTTGGATCTAAGTCCCTATTCGAAAAGCAGAAATCATTACGTGCTTTCCAGATATGCCATAGAATCCAGAGGAAGACGTTCCCCTCAATTATCCGTGAACCACGGGAGAACAAGTAGTCCAAATTATACCACAAGGAAGCCCTTGGGAACACGTCCGGCGCCGAAGGAATAGGCGATAATGCCCATATTTGACGGGCAGGTGGACACTCAAAAAACACATGCGACAATGACTCTTGATCTGCCGCACATCTCGGACATCTGGGGTCCCCACCGTTACTACGTCTGACCAGATTTTGTAGGAAATCTATACTTCCTGTCAAAATCTGCCAGATAAAGTGTTTTATTTTTTTTTGGCAATCTAACTTCCAGTTTTCCTTAAAGAAAAAATCTAGGGAAGGCCCCACCTGTGGGTGGTTTTCCCCTGCTTCTCCCTCAATTGACGCATAGCCTGACTTGACCGTATACCGACCATTCCTGGTGAAATACCACCCCTACTTATCCACACCATTCACTCTAGGTATGCGCATAACCAAAATTAATTGAACATCTTTAGGCTCAAAATACTGATGTACCAAAATGTCCTTCCACTGACCCGTATTCCGATCGATAAATTGATTGACTGTTAAGTCTGGGAAAAGATGTGATTCTGATCTTACCGGTGGCCGAGGGTAAACATCCGGGATCCAGTAATCATCCCAAACCCTAGTCATGCTACCATCACCTATTCTCCGTATCATACCTCTAGTGACTAGAGGCTTACTTGCCATAATACTTCTCCAACCATAGGAGGAGCCAGCCGAGAGTTGGGCATCCATTACTTCGCTGCCTCTGAAGTATTTTCCCCTCCACACTCTAGCCAAAAGAGAATTTGGGAACTCTATGAGTCTCCAAAACTGCTTCGCCAATAATGCCATATTAAATCCTTCTATCCGACGGAATCCCAACCCACCCTCTATTTTAGGACGACATAATTCTTCCCATTTTTTCCAGTGTATTCCAATAGGTTTCGGTGAATTTGCCCACAAGAAACGTGCTATAGCAGACTGCACTCTCTGAAGTAAAGCTTTTGGGAGTTTGTAACAACTCATCGTATAAGTAGGTAAGGCAGTGAGAACTGATTTGATCAAAATCTCTTTGCCCGCTTTCGATAAAAATTGTGTCGTCCAATTAGCTATACGAGCTTCCAGCTTCCCGGCGACGTATGCAAAAATTTGGGCTTTAGATCCATTCAGATTCTCCGGTAGTCCTAGGTATGTTCCCAAACCCCCGGTATTCTGTATCCCCATAATAGTCTGAACATCTTCTCTATTTGCCCGGCTCACTTTATGACCAAATTGGATTGAGGACTTATCAAAGTTAATCTTTTGCCCCGATACCATTTCATATTCATGCATAATTTTGAGAATCATTCTGGCTTCTACTGCACTAGCTTTACAGAAAAATAATGTATCGTCTGCAAATAATAGATGTGACACTACGATGCTCTCCCGCGCTATACTAATACCCGTTAGGAAACGATCTGCAACAGCTCTATTTATTTTCGCAATAAGTACCTCTGTGCTCAAAATAAACAAATATGGTGATAAAGGATCACCTTGACGTAACCCCCTCTTGGGTAGAATTCTACCCCCGGGGGTCCCATTCACTAGAACTAAGTACTCTACACTGGTAATACACCACATAATACACCTCACCCATTTCTCACAAAAATCTAATTTAAGTAACAGAGACTGAATGAAGCCCCATTCCACTCTGTCATACGCTTTGCTCATGTCAGTCTTTATGGCCATAAAGGTTTCCCTGACACCACCATTTGTTCTGAGAGCATGCATCATCTCCTGAGCAATCAAAATATTGTCAGAAATAAGTCGCCCTGCAACGAACGCCGATTGCGTCTCTGACACTAACTTAGGTAATACTTTCTTCAGCCTTAAACATTGAACTTTAGAGATGATCTTATAGCTGATATTACATAAACTTATTGGTCTGAACTCAGACATCCTAGTTGGCCTTGGCGTCTTTGGAATCAAACAAATATTCGTCATATTCAGGGATTTCTCAAAATACCCTTGTTTCAGAAATCTATTAACCAAGCGCACTAAATCATCTTTAACAGTGTCCCAAGAGAACTGGTAAAACTGAGCCGTCAAGCCGTCAGGTCCCGGCGCTTTATCTGGGCTCATCAAAGAAAGAGCCTGTTTCACTTCCATTTCATCTACTGGTCGTGTTAGAATCTGATTGTCTAGATCCGAAATCTGGCCCTCTAATTCTATACTCTCATTGCGATGGCCACTACTGGTTGAGAACAACTCAATGAAGTATTTCGATGCTTCCTGAACTATGTCCTTCTCCTTTGTCACCCATGTGTCATGACTAGTGACTAGTCCTGAAATACGGTTTTGTACCCGTCTTTGTTTAACTCTAGCATGAAAGAATTTTGTATTCTCATCGCCTTCCTGGAGCCATTGGATCCTACTTTTTTGTTTCCAATACACTTCCTCTTCCACATATGCCGCTTTCAATTAGTTCGTAACCTCCTCCAATTTCTTTGGGTTCGGTATGGTTTCACTTACACACTCATCAACCACTTTTTTCAACTGTAATATTTTATGTTGACCAGACTGGATATTCAACTTTCTCCAATGTGATATTTCCTTTCTACAGCTTCGAACCTTATCTGAGAAAGAGACGCTTTGATTGCTACGTATCCCTTTTAGATTCCAGCTACGGTGAACTAAATCTCGAAATCCATTTTTCCAGATCCATCTCTTGTCAAAACTGAAAGTACGACGCTTATTGAGACCATCTTCTATCTTAAAATTTTCCAATATTGGCCTATGATCAGATCCTATCATTTCCAAGTAATTTATTACACCATATGTGAACATGTCCTGCCATAATACATTACCATAAGCTTTATCCAGACAGCATCGGACTACACCATTTCTGCGATAACCTTGCCAGGACCAAATGTTTCCAAGTTTCGGGAATTCTAGCATACCACAATCCCTGATCATTTGATTGAATTGATGAAACGATTAATGACACCGTGTAACTCCTCCGTGTTTTTCGTGATTCCCAGAAATCTCATTAAAATCCCCTGTGATCACCCAAGGTTCTGATCTTGTGGTGCTCATTCGGGTTAACCTTTTCCATACCTCTGCCTGGTTTCTTCTAACCGGTTCGCCATATAAAAAAGTAATATGTGCTCTTACGTCTAAAATATCTAATGAAATGTCAATCATATTCTTGTTTGTACAATGTATGTTGACATTATATTTATCATTATACATTAGAGCCAGTCCACCACTAAGCCCATTTGGTTCCACTGTTACTAGATTACTATAATTCAAATGTAACTGTAACTTTTCTAATAAAAAACTTTTATTCTTTGTTTCTGAAAGAAATAAGAAGTCAGGTCTACAATTTTTCCAAATATCACGAAGATAACTTATTGATAATTTATTGCCAATCCCCTGACAATTCCAACATACAAATTTAAAATTCATAAACCTAAACTACGATGTGAGCTTTTATCTTGCTCTTTATGTTTGCCCTCCTTTTGCTTACCCAAACGAGGTGTTAGTACATCCATCTTTTTCGTGGAAATCCCTCTCATAGGAGTCAGCACTCGGCCTGCTAGCTTGCCCACACCCACCTGCGATTTAGCAGCTCGAGTGGCCTTAAATTTCTGCAGCTTCTCTGCTATTTTCTCGTGTACCAAGGTCTCTTCTTCGACTGTCAGGTCGTCGTTGCTATTCATCACAGCCTCCATGGCTATTTCCTCCATGATTCAGTCCTCCATCTCATCCGTCTCACTCCGGACCAGATCATTTATTGCGTCCAATTGTGCTGCTGTCAATTATGGATTTTCGGTATCGCCAGCTACCACTCCACCTACTTCTGTGATACCTTCAATCTGCGAAGTATCTTTAGTTTCCAAAGTATTCTCGGCATCAGGTTCCTGAAATGAGGGTCTTCTGACCTTCTTCGCCGAGCCCATCTCCTCAACTGCCGCTACTTCACTTACCTGAGAGTGACATAATGAGTTTTCAGCCAATATCACAACATATACAAACCGACAGACATGAACAACAGATGTTACGTTGCTTTCTGTCTCAGAGATAGGGTCAGTTTGTGTTAATTCATGCTCCCTTTTATCCCCTATGTTCTTATTTGCAGCTGATTTTATTCTAGCAGTCAGACCGACTGAATTTTTCCCATACAAAACTGCCCCCTTGAAACTTTTATTTCGGTCTAATTGTGGCAGCGTCCTACTTCTTTCAGTACTAGGAAGTCGACTATCTGATTTTAATTTATAGCATATATTCGAAGCATGTGTCATTCTGTAACACATAGAGCAATATCCCTCTAATCTCCTATATTCCAGCATAATTTTCGACTGTTTACCCTCCTCAAATTCTAAGACCGATGAGAATATCAAAGGCTTTGAGCAGGGCAGTTCCATTAAAACTTGACCTTTTCCTACATCTATTTCCAGAACCACTCCCACTGAATTGGCCACTACTCTATAGACTTCTTCTACCCGATACTCAAATTGTATTCCTGTGAACCTAAGCCATAATTTTATCGTGTTTGGATAGTCTGCATCTGCCATAGGTTTCCATGGAGCATATGAAACCATCCAACCATTGAAATTTATGGAACCATATTGCAAAACATTAATCAGATCCGCCTCAGATTTGAATTCAAATTGAAAGCGTCCGTTACCTAAATTTAGGCCCTTAACTCTACCCACTAGATTCCAGAATTGCGGCATTCGAAAGAGGAACGTGTCGACATTTTGAATCTGGGGATTCAGACATCGTCCCATTAACACTTTCGAACTTCTGGCTAGTAGCTCAGCATTGTCTATCTTAGGGATTTTGATATTTAAGACTCGAGGTGGTGACTTGACACTCATATTTTTTGGTTTAGTATTTATAAGAGACATTGACTTAGCGTGTTCTATGTCTTCCTCTAGCCCTACTTTAACACGCTTAGCTACTTGAGTTAATATATGACTTATACCCCCCGTATTTAAAGACAAATACAGAGAGGGATGTTTTCGAAAAGTAGTTATTTTATTCACCTCCCCCCTAAGTTTTAGGAATATTTTCAGGAGATATCTAGCTAAGTTATCTTGATTCAAACTATTTGAATACAGGGAACTTATCTTTAAGACTATATTTCTATCTTTTAACCGTAACAGAACCATATTCAATGCAGACTCTAATTAACCACTTATCCCTATAAAAACTGAATGTAACCGAATCAGTTCCTACATTTTTGAAAGTTGAGAATATCAAAATCCATTGAATTCCGTCAACCTTACGGCTTTGCACCAGTTGTAGATTGATAATATCCGTCGTCCATATCAACCACCTGCAATGTAACAATTTCCTTTTAACACTTAGTTTATGGACCAGCTCAGTGATACCTTCATCATTGAGATCGCATGTACTCTTCTCTAATCTACACTCACTTGTCCTTAATTGACTATAAGACTTTATTTCCGAGTTCCAAACTGAATTTAAAAAACTAGATATACCCTTTGCAATGAAGGAGGCACTCCAGAACCAAAGATAATTTCCAGAGTTCTGCTCCGATCTCCCAACCCCTTTCTCCCAAATGTTGTGTTAAGCGAAACCCTAGTCCTCCTCGACGTCTCCGCAAAGCAGATCTACTCCTGTCTCTACCTCCGCCTCCATATTGACGCCCGTGGACCGCCCCCGAAACCCTACTCACCGCCGAATCGATTGTCCTCCGAATCGCCACCGATGTCGCCTATCGCATGTCCCTTTATCGTCGTAAACTATAAAATTTAAACCAAAGTCTTCGACAATTTTTTTTAAAAAAAAACTAAAGTCTTAAAATTATATTTCGCACAATAATGACAAATGTGGTTTTACATTTTTGATGTTAATGATTACTTTATTTATAAAAGCAGACACTAGTTTGCATTATTTCGTATATATTAATAAAATAATTGTAGAATATATATAAACAAAAAAGTTGAAAAAAATATAGAATATATCGAAAGAAAGAGTGAGCAAAGCCAACCACGAGCCTGAGAGTGGGAACTACAAAAGTTGAAAACGACTTTGATATTGTTTTGCTTTATTATCTCTTAAATCTGTACAAAAATATTTCGAATACAAAAATATAATAATCTCATTTGAACATGACATATACAAAAGAGGTGTTTTCTGCCACATACTAATATCAAACATGAGAATAGTTGTTAAGAATAAGTCAATATTTAACTATAGACAACTATTGGTTGTGGTATATTTTGGAAAATAAAGAAAATTGAATCACAAAATCAAAACATAAACACAAAAGCGCAATATTTTATACTAAAATTATATTGTCGTCAATAGGTAGATCGACAATACATTCATAACTCAAATTCTTTCCAAAATTTTAAATTCTATTATACGATACTATAATAAAAAATAATTTAAACTATAATTATGTGAAAAATATGTAGAAAATGATAATATGAGTAACAAACACCATAAAAGTAGCCATCACGATTATCTTAACCGTCGCTATTTATTTTAGCGATTACTTGTAGTATCTAACATGATTATAGTTGCTGTGATCATTTATTTTGATTATGTTACTGTTTATTTTTTCATCGCTAAATGTTGTAAGAATAGCAAATGGTTATTAATCTAGTGACCGACTGTAAATTCATTAAAATCAACTCATTTGCATAATCATAAATCGAATCTTCCGTCTATATTATATAAAAATTTAGCTACTGAACGAACGGTTGTGGTCTAATATAAGCTGCTGTTGATAAAAAAAATTGTTGTAACAGCAACACCATATAAATAACAAAGTCTAACTATAAAAAATCGAAGGTATTTATCCAATTTATGAAAAATTAAGAAGACCTAACATTAGCTATTAAGCACAATGGCTCCATAAACTTGAAAGTGACAGGGTGCAATGTAATTCTAGAGGTTCCATATCATTCAAATTAATAGGTTCTTATTGGATACTCAATCGTTTATATATTGAGACCCATCCCAATCACCTTAGCTTCCATGGCCAATGCATCCACACCTTATATATTATCTGATCATTTTAATATAATTGTTCTTTTGTTTTTGGATCATATCAGGACTTTTTCTCCATTATTTTTTTGGCAGTTTCTATTTTAGTTTTCTTTAATGCAACAATAATTGATTGTAGTCCACTATTGTCTTTTTTTTTTGTTAACGACATATTATATTGGATTACAATTGGCCGATTCAGTAGTAAAATTCCTACATCATATAATATAGCGGGGGACTTGATATCTGGTTGTACAAATGAACTGTTTCAAGTGAACTTACCACCAGTCACTAGGCTAAGAACCATTTGCGTCCACTATTATATGCTTTTTAATATTTTTTTGCTTTATTTGCTAATTTAGAAGAAGAAAAATATAGAGTAGTTATAGCTAAAATAAAGCATATGATCATTCATTCATAAAATTAATAGATGGTATACATATATAAAATTAATGAGTTTATTCGTTGTATAATATTCTTTATATAAAACAGATTTCTTATAGATTTTCACAAATATCATGTTACCTTACTTGTTGATACTTCATATGTTTAAATATGCTAGTTAATTATTATTAGGAAGCGAGTGATCCACTTAAAATCTATTATGGAAACAAAATGTAATAAAAATTAAATTTTATTACATGAATGTATAGAATGTAAAGGGTGTTGTGGCCGAGTTAGAATTAGCAAACGACTTTAATATAGGAAATATTGTTTGCCGATGAATGTTTTTTCCTCCAATTAATTTGAAACAGTTAGTAGTATGGAAGGTATGTTGATGAGCTGCGTTCGAGAGATGATTCAGCCCAACCAAAGAAAGCTTAGCCCACTAGTTCGAGGTATCCAATTTGTAACACCTGCGTTCAACAAACTCTTTGGGTGATTCCGGATGGGTTCAAGGGACAAGAAAGTTGTGTGGAAAAATAAGGGAAAGATGGGGTTTTTGGCCGAACAAGGCTAAGTGCCATTCGGACAAGGCCAAGTGCCATTCGGACAAGGCCATGTGCCATTCGGAAAAGACCATAAGCAATTCGGACAAGGCCGCAGGAAATTCGGACAAGGCCACGAGAATTTCGGACCAGGCTGCGTGAAGTTCGGACAAGGTCGCGTGAAATTCGGACCAGGCCGCGGGAAGTTCGAACTAGGTCGCGTGAAATTCGGACAAGGTAGTGGGAAGTTCGGACCAGGTCGCGTGAAATTCGGACAAGGTAGTGAGAAATTCGGACAAGTCCATGAAATTCGGATAAGGGAGTGACAGTGTCCGAACGGGTAGTAAGTTCGGACAGGGAGTGAGGTGTTCAGACAGGAAGTGAAATGTTCGGACAAGAAGTGAAGTGTTCGGACAGGGAAGTTGAGTGTCCGAACTGAAGGGAGTGATAGTGGAAAGTGGTTGGGCCGTTCATGGGTTGGTCCGGGACATAAGTGTCCTTTGGGTTGGACTTGATCCAATTCAGGTGGACTCGAATTTGGCCCATCCTGGGCGGATTAGGGTTAGGGTTTTTCACCCAAAACCCTATAAATAGGGCTAAAAACTGCTGCATCCCAAAATTATCAAGAAAATCTCTAAGGAAGATCGGAATCATTGCAAAAGAACTCTAAGACCGATTTTTGCCGAATCGAGCAAGAGAAAGAGCGGATCGAGAGCGATCAAAACCGGATCCGAGTAACCTGATTGACAATCGCATCAAGAGGTGTCAAAAAAGGCTAAGGCAAAGGTGAGTTTTCGGGACCGTTGAAGTGATTCTGGGTGCGTTTTCGGGCAATAGTGGGATTAAGTCTTTGATGGGTTAGGATTGCGTGATTGATTGGATGAATATGTACTGTTTTCCGTTCATGATTGGTGTTTCGGTTGATTCGGGTGAATCCGGGTAACTGAGGCAACAGATCTGATCGGACTCTGAGCATGAATATGCTGGACTCTGTGGATGAATAATGCTATCTCTGACTTGATTACTTGTTGTTTGATACGTATCGTGTTTAGCGTAGTGGGACGAAATGACGGACTCACTAAGAAAATTCGTTTGCTTACTCAATCTGCGTGATTGTAGGTGATTTACCCAAGGACCGTGAAAGTGGCTAAGTAGGAGCGAGACCGAGGCGAGAAGGAGGAAGGATGGAATAAGACTGGGATAACTAGGTCTAGGCACATCTAAATTCGAACATTCTTGCAAACTTGTTGTACTAAAACCTCTTGAGTTGGTTTATGCATACGTTTTGGGCTTATAAAACTGTCAAAAACCCAAAAACGACTAAGTAAAGAAAGAACCTAAAACTGACTAAGTGTTTAGTCCGCTCAAAACCAAACTGAATTGAATCTGGACGTAGGCATCTCGAGTTAGGGTGCCACACTAAGCTCTTTATAGAGATTTAATTTCTTTACATCGATAGAAGATCGATAACTTGGTTTATGTGTTTATTTTTAATCAGTTTGTATTAGTCTTCAATATTTGTATTTAATTTCTAGGCATGGAATTATGCATTGTAAAGAAATATTGTCAATATTTTAATTTTAGAATGAATGATTGGTAAGAAAATATGTGTTCAAATTGTAAGCCTTTCTAAATGGTTTTACAGGTTTTGAATATTCACACAGTTTATACTAAACATTAATTTTGTTCAACCATCTTTCTGTTTCATGTGGAATATTTGAACAATAACTCAAATTCTATTAACGTAATTAGGAGGAGGAACTGAAATCACACAATGTTATGCGTTCATTCATATTTATAAAAAAACTGTTTGAAATATTACCATTGTATAATTTTAATATATTATAATATTTTAACTTATACTATTAAATAATGCAACTCGTAAACCACCATTATTTCTCTTAAATATATAAAATTTAAACATAATAAACAAATGCATTATTTTAAAAAATAAACTATATAAATTGAAATAAATAAACATAATAAACAAAATTGTCTTTTAAAAAGATAACTAGAAGCCAATAAACAAATGATCTAATTGCTTTGTTCCTGATTTACCTAGACATAAAATAGTTGGTTCAAATTCTATTATATTCTATTTTCAAAAACTTAGACTATAGATCATATTTTATTATCAATTTAATGGTTACTTTTGACAAAAAAATAAAAGACAACTAAAAAAACAAAAAAACATTTTTTTTGAGGTTATTATTAATTTTTAGTTGAATTATATTATGATACTAACTTATATCTCTATTATAATATATGTGTATTAAATAACACGACAAATTAACCGTTAATAAAATTTGATTCACCTATATATCAAACATCTTAAGGCATAACAAAATATAAATTTCTAAAATAATTATTTAAGATTTTTAAACTGTAAATCACATGCAAGTGACATTTAGTCTAGTGGCAAGTGGTAAGTCCACAAGAGACATGCGCACTTGCATATTATGGGATCGAGTCCCCCCTCTTGCATTTGCAAGAACTTGGCTAACGAACCGGCCATTTATGACTCAATGTTGACAAAAAAAACTGCAAATCACATAAAAGATAATAAATTGACATGGCTATAGACATTATAAACAAACACATATTTTATGAGCAAAAACTATTATAAACTATATTTTAAGTAAAATTTTGCAATGAAAATACAAAAATATAGAGACAAAAAATTAGTTATAATTTTTTTAAATATTATTAATATTTGATTTTGGTACATATTATACATTATATTATTAACTTATTATTATATGGATTGACTTTCTAAATTTAACACACCCATTATAATATGAATCAAGCCCATCACTGAATTGGCTAGATTACAGTCCAATACAAAGCCTTCTAACTTTAGCCCACCCATAATAATTGGGCTGACCCGACTCGACCCGCCGTCTACAATTCCCGAGCCACGGATCATGGTTCGTAGGTGAACTCAAATCTCCCGAAATTGATCAGCGATCTGTGGATTATGGCGGAAGAGATACGGAATAAGGAAGAGGATACGGTGAAGGTTAATGATGGATCTCCTCAAATCAAACCGAGACCGATCGTTCGCCTTGGAATCTTTCTCATTGCTCACAGTTCCTTTTTCAGGTGAATGTTTGACCATCAATTCGCTTCTATGTCTTTAGTTTTGTTTGTTTGTGGCTCTTTCTCTGTTGGTCTATTGATGCTTTGATTTTGTTTTAGTGTGGTTTTCTCTGCGGCTGGGGTTATCGCGCTGCTGCTTTTGCCGCTACTGGCAAAGAACACTTACATCTCCGAGAATGCTCTAATGCCAGGTTTTTTTCCCGCATAGCTAAGAACGCAATAATAGTCTACATTTTGATCTAATTCTCATTCTCAGTTTACAAAATAAGGGGTTACTGTTTTTTAAGGTTTTGGCATCTCATAATCTCATGCTTTGAGTTTCTTATGAGTGTTGAATAAAAGTTGATGTGTGTCAAAGTTGAATGTTGACATCGAATGTGTTAACCAATTAGTGTTATACTGTTAGAAGGGTTCAAAACTGTTGAGTCATGTGAGTTTTATGGCTTGTCAACTTCGAGTACTTTGGTGTTTTACGGTTTTTTTAACTTTATTCTTCAGGCTCTGCACGGTCTATGCTCTCTAAACGAGATGTTTCTGATGGAAGCAAACTTGTGAAGGACATAAAGAATTTTAGGTTGAATCATGAAGGCCAGGGTGTGTATGTCTTTTCTTCATTGTAGTTCTTTCCATATATTTTTTCATGAAATAAAGCTCTCTTCCATGTTGTGAAAAAGGAAACCAAAAAGTAATTTGTTCTTTGTTGGACTTATTTCTTCAATTAATGAAATCCCAAGTGCATAATCCACGTTTCTTTTCTGTATTTGCATATTTTTCATATTACCAGTTGACATTCTTCTGTTTCTGCTCTTGACTAAATAACTTTATCCATTTTTATAATTTGTTTTAGTGAAGTCCAGAAGCTCATTGGAAAATACATGTCAGAAATGGGTGCAGAAGTTTACTATCAAAAGTTCCATCCTGAAGGGAATCAATTTCACCCCCTACACTTTTTCTCTAGTCCTGCTTCATCTACATTGCTGGGGAATGTCAGTTGTGCTTCATATGGGGTCAATGTTGCCGGAATTATAAGAGCCCCCCGTGGTGATGGAAAAGAGTCCATTGTGCTGGTTACTCCTTTTGATTCTGTAAATGGTGGAGATTATGAGATTTTGTCTTTAGGCATTGCTAGTTCTCTTTTTTCCTTACTCACTAGAGTTACCTGGCTTTCTAAAGACATAATATGGCTTGTTGCTGATTCTCGTTATGGAGACTATGGACCTGTTGCTGCGTGGTTAAGTGAATACCACTCACCTTCATTTAAGGTTTCCGATTTCCTGAAGTGCGACAACCTAACTACAGCTGACAACTTCAGACGGGCTGGAACAATGGCCGCTGCTTTAGTTTTGAAGGTTGATGGTAGAAGTGAAAGGTTCGAAGACACACTAAGTATCTTTGCGGAGGCATCCAATGGGCAGATGCCAAATCTCGATCTAATTAATGTTGTAAATTACCTAGCAGTGCACAGGCAGGGGTTTTACGTCAACGTGGAGAAGGTCATATCTTTACTTTCCTCTAGTTGGCTAAAGATTGTTGGGGAAATATTTGAAGCTGTTGGAAAAGTGGCTCACACATTAAATCAGGACTGGAAATTTGGTATCCCAGCGGCAGACTATCTTGAAGGCAGTGCCACCCTTGCAAGTTCACTGTATTCTCAGGTAAAATGTATACTTTTATCTGTCCTTAATTACTGTACGTTGTTGTGGTTGCAGTCACATTGATACAGCGTAACAAGGAAAGGTTTACCGAAATGTTTCTTTATTTTGTTACATTCTCATCAGGCCCTTGGTATCCCAACTGGTCCTCATGGAGCTTTCCGTGACTATCAAGTTGATGCAATTACTTTGAAAGTTTCACCTAGGTTCCCTCCTGACAGCAAGGCAAAGCAACATGATTTCTTTCTACGAGGTGCCCGGTGAGTGTTCATCTATATATCTTTCTTAGTTTTCCTACCTCTGCTAGTATGTGAGAATTATGTAAATAATGCAATAAACCAAATTTGCTAGAGTTGAGTATGAGAGTTCTAGTGTTTGCTACTCACTATGTATGAGTGTTTGATGATAACTCTGTTCTTTCTCCTTTCTCTTTAAATGCAGATTACTCGAAGGAACAATAAGATCAGTGAACAACCTCCTTGAGAAGTTCCATCAATCATTTTTCCTTTACTTATTAACTTCCCCAAGCAAATTTATCTCTGTAGGAGTCTACATGATTGCGTTTGCTCTTCTGGTAGCCCCTCTTCCAATGGTCGCTGCCTCTTTATACATAGATGGCTGTAAATCTCTTTCCAAATCCACTAATAACCCCGCCAAACACCTCAAATCTTGGAAATGGCTAGACGCAGCTAAACAGGTCTTTGCTTTGCACTTGTTGGGTTTCATTGTCACGCTGCTACCATATTTCATCTGTCAAGTGCCAGGCCAACATTCTCCAAGAAACCGCTCCATCATGTGGGGTACCACCTCTTTGTCGCTTCTCCTTGTAACCTTTATCACAATCCCGGGTTGCTCTCCGCTCTCACCTCGGTCCCATGGAACTAACTGGGCTGTCTTGAAAGCAGTGACCATCTCAGCTGCTTTCATCGGTCTGTGCCTCATGTCCATAATCAATTTCGCAACCGCAGAGATTGGAGCGTTACTACTAGTGCCAACGTGTCTAATGGCTCAGCCAATAAAACCTGCTTTGATGTCCAGACGCATTAAGAGCCTATCGGGAACGTTTTGCAGCATAGCATTGGTGACGATTGGGTTCCCAGTTATGTCTTTCGCAATCTCTAAGGGGTTAATTGGAGAATGGTTAGTTGGATTGAGTCTTGGAGGAGAGTTTTGGACATGGTTAGAGTCACTATGGGCATGGAAGAGTGCCACATATCTGTACATAGGTATGGTTCATCTTCCTTGCTGGCTCCTTTGCCTCTGCATCTTGTTTCATCCTTCTTAATCCTTATGTTACATCCCCATCCTTATGTTCCTTTTTTCTTTCTTCGCTTCGGCGAAAGTTGTCCACATTGTTTGATCATGTTATGTTGTCAAAATGCGAAGTAGTAGAGAGGTACGATGTGTCGTTAGAAAACTGAGCTCATGAATGGAAGTTTTTGTATTGGTTCATAGTTCTTAAAATTCACCAAAAGTCTCAAGTCTTAACAATATAAGACAAGGAAGAAACTATACTTCAATATTAGTACAAGGATTGTAAAAAGGTATTCTTGGTTCTAATGAAGCACAAAGGGGGAACAAAATTGTTAGATAAGTTACAAAGGTTGTAGTTGTAGTGAATCTGAGCCAGAGCTTGTTCTTTGACCAAATCCCATCATTGAGTTACCCAAATCAAAATCCAATACGAAGCCTTCTAATTGTAGCCCACCCATTAAAATCGGGCTGACCCGATTAGACCCGCCGTCTACAATCCCCAAGCATCGGACTCCACCACCAACATCCACCATTAGATTTCTCCCCTGAATCCTCCACCTCACCATCTCGCTCTGCAACGAGAATTCCACCGCCGGGAAATCAACCTCAGTCCAAGACGCACTCGTGAAGCAGAGCCCGAACGGTGCGACGGGAGCTACCAATGTTGCTTTAGTCGCAGCTTTGATGTAAGATTCTGTGAGCACCGTGTAAATTGAACTCTCAAGCATCGTGTAAGGAACCACCGTGCTCAGCTCCGTCGCCAACGGACCACCGTCTAAGGCGAGCTTTATCCCATTGACTCTGATTGATTTCGTGCTAATAACGTAATCACCGGTCGAACCAGTTAACAAAGGCGTGTAAACCAACGATCTTGCCACACTTACTCCGAAAACCTTCTCCACCGGACTCGTCGACACGACACCGTTCTCAGAGGACAAGTAAACAGTGAAACGACGCCGTTCGTGTGTTTCCGCGGCAAGTTGGGAAGGGAGAGAGATTTGGGCCCTACCAAGGCCCAATACTCCTTGGGCTTCAGTAGCGAGCCCACGTAACAACCACGGAGAAGCACAAGCGAAGAGCAAATCAACGGTTCCCGGAGAAGAAGCAACAGATCCAAAAGAGAAAACGTCTCTAGCAAGCTCTCCTCTCGCCGTAATACCAACGACGCCGTTTCTCACAAGCAATTCACAATCAGAATCAGAATCTCTTCCTCGAGATGATAATCGTTCAATTCCAACATTAGCCTTTAAGCAACCATTAGAGCTTCCAGAGACAAGACTCCGAGACGAAGAAACATGTCCCGAGGAGCAATCAAACCAAAGAAGCGAACCAGATAGATCTACAACGACCTTAACCGGCTCCGACGAAGAACCACCGAGACGAATCTGTGCAACGTATTGACCAGTTGGTATATCTTTAACAACAGAGTAAACGAGTCCGTTGACTGAATCAGAGATCTGAGATTGACAAAGGAAGAAAATAGAGATCAAGGAGAAGAAGAAGAGAATGAGAGAAGAAGAAGAAGCCATTAGAAGTGTGAAGATTGAGAGGAAGAGAGAATGAATAGAGACGGATTTTAAGAGGTTAAGAAGATGAGATGCGGTGGGCCGACGCTGGTTCTGGTTAAGGTAAGAGAAAGAGAAGAATGTGAATCGATAAGGATTGGTTCACGTTAAGGTAAATGGCTCAGTGCTGACTAGACTGCGTGTCGTTTTGCTCATTGTGGGGACCTTTTTTCTTTTCTTTTGGTCAATGTTTATCCATTTTTATATTTTATTTTATTTATTAAAAAAAGGAGACGATAAGACGAATTTTGGCACGTGATTGTTTTCTTCCTGTTCAGGAATATACCAAGTCGTGTTAAGTTATATGCCGTATCAAACCAGTTGGAGTACTTAGTTATTATTTTAGTTAGATATTTTGTAATTTCCACTGGCAACTAAGTCTTTTGGGCCTTGTGTGTTGGACTCATTACTAATTGGGCCATCTATGTCATGGCCCATTGGAGTAGTTCATTTATCGTTAACAGCCCATTGAAGTAGTTCTACAACTATAATTGGAAAATGCAATTTTTTCGAAACGGTCATTTCAAACATGAAATGTATCAATATATAAATGTTCAAATCGGAGATTTTAACTCTAAATCAGTCTTCAATGGCTACTGAAGAAGCAATAATCAGTTTTCAAATTGTGTACCTTATATTTTTTGGTTTAAATTGTCACGATAAAAATTAAGCTTACACGTTCTCTAAACGGATAACAAGAATTAAATCGAATTTCTAAAATCGATTCAGTTTTTGAACGTAGAAGAAATTTTGATTTAAGAAAAATGAAAAGTTCAATTTGCCGAATCAACGCAAAGTTGAAGATTTTTTCAAAAGTCAACAAAAATTGAAGGTTTAATCAACCACATCCAAAATTCAAGGTTTAATTAACCATTTCTAAGATTTAATCAACCATTTTCAAGGTTAAATTAACAATTTTCTCATTTTATAGTATCTGCAATTAGAGACATAATTTACAGTTATGTTTTTTTTTTTTTTGTCAATTTTGGGTCACAAATGGCCGGTCCATTAGCCAAGTTCTTGCAAATGCAAGCGGGGGGACTCGATCCCAGGATGTGCAAGTGTGCATGTCTCTTGTGGACTTACCACCTGCCACTAGACTAAATGCCACTTGCAATTTACAGTTGTGTTTTTATGGACAATATTATTGTCTATGATGAAAATATTTAGTTAATTATGTACAAAATATACATAAATTGTTTCATATATACAGTGGATAAAAAAAGTCTATCGTGGACAACAAAAATTTATCCACTTTGGACATAATTTGAAACTCAAAAAGTATGTTTTCGAGAATAAAAAACTCAAAAAATATATTTCGCAAAAAAGTAAGAAAAAATATATTGTGATAGGACTCAAAAGGTACACATGGGGACAAAATTCTCTTCTTTAAACTTGATAACCTAGTGACATGCGGTAAGTTTGTAAGAGGTAAACACACTTACATATCCAGAGGTCGAGTCTCACCATCTAAATTATGTAGAGATTTAGCTAATAGGTCGGTCAGTTGTCACCTGATGTTGATAAAAAAACAAAAAATAAACTAGATACACGGTAACCTCCCTTTAGTTTTTGAAACAATTAAATTAACGATAAACCATTGAGCCCACACTTACATAATACTCCTTCTGTTCCATATAGTATTGCACATTAACAAAATATATATACATATATATATATATATAAGAAAGAATAAGTATAATAGTTCAATAGAATAGGTTAATTATTAGAATAATCTTGTGGCAACTATGAATAGTAAAAAAAATGAAATTACTTGTATTTATTAAGAGTATAATTTTATTACGAGAATACCATTTACATTTTTTCAATAATCCAATTTTTTTTTATATTATTTTAAAGAGAAAGATTTTATCTCGACTATATTTCATCTCTATTTATGATTATATCACAGTAACAAAATTGTATTTACGTTCATATATTAATCCTTTATAATTTTAAAGTGTACCCATCATATAAATTCATATCATACATTTGGTGTTTTTAAAGTCACCCACAAGATAACGCTAGTTCAATTTGCTTTCTCTTGTATTCATCGATATCACTATTAATTCAGGTCCATTTCATTACATTTTTCTTTTCACTTAAACGAAACAATTTTCTTTTTGTCTCTTTCACTTTAGTTTTTTTTTCAAATCAAAACTAATAAAAAATGTGTTTTTAATAGATGTGTTTTATTGTTTTGTGAAAAAATGTTTTGATTTAACAACACCTTGGAGTTTTCTAATTAATTTTAGTTTTCATTTTTTTTCAAAACAATTTCTTTTATTTAGGAAAATATCATAAGTGTTAAGTTTTAACTTTTGTGAAAATTAACTGAATTTTGTATCATCATGTCCTTCTAGGTCCGTTAGAGTTGTTAAGTTCAATCTATTTTCACGATATGTCAATTTAACACAAATGTTTTGGGTGTAATGTTAAGAGATCGTGCCTGGTTCTCACTATTCATTTATAGCCGAATTTAAAAATACACCAATTTTAACAGAGACATAAAATTGGTTCATTTAAGAAAATACTACCATGAGAATGGACATTGTTTTAACATTTCCAAACAAAAATTCTCATCAATTCTCGTTTTCTCATTAAAACACAGAAAAACTACATATGTAACCAAACTTTCTCTTGTAATCGTATCTGTGAACTTGGATGTGATGATCACCCAACTATAATCAACTCATACAAGGAAACTCTTCATCAGTAATCAGTAACATAATTAAAATAGAAATGTGTTGCTTTTGTTTAGGGACGACTGCTTGTTGAGAATGTGTTGCTGGTAATTGAAATGGCACAAGGTTTTGCCAGAGGATCTATTACTACTAGAGGTTTGCTCAAGGTATACTTAAGGAAGGCTTTTGATTGTGTTAAATGGGAATTCATCTTACAGATTCTACAAGCACCGAATTTCCCGCCATGGTTAGTCAAGTGGATCAGTGAGTGTATCACAACCACTTCATTCTCCATCAATGTTAATAGAGAGCTTTGCGGGTTCTTTGAAGGGAAACGAGGTATTCACCAGGGTGACTTTCTTTCTCCAACCCTATTCTTTATGGCAATGGAGATTCTCTCCCAAATGCTAAATCGCGGCTTTGCAAAGGCAAAGGGAAAGCAAAGTCAAAAGTAGCATGGCAAGAGTTTTGTTATTCACAGAAAAAAGGGGGACATGGTCTAAGGAATTTTATGGTTTGGAATAAGTGCTTAATCTCAAGCTTATATGGCTCATTTTCTCCAATAGTGGATCCCTTTGGGTAGCATGGATGAAGAAATACATGCTCCGCTTCCAAAACTTATGGACATCCACTCTGAAACAATCTTTCTCCTGGATTTGGCGTTTCTTACTAGGGCTGAGACCGTTAGCCAAAAGGTTTTTGAGCTGTGAGATTGGTGATGGCAAAGATACAAGCTTTTTGTTGATTGGACAGAACTAGGCCTACTAATAGATTATATGGGCGTGGATGGAACAAAAGGAAAGATGGGTATAAACCTAAATGCAACTGTTTCTCATGCCACTACACACCAGGGATGGCGACTCCCAACAGCTCGAATCACTACTGAAACGGTAATAACAATAAGGAATTTACTACAAAGTATTTAAACACAAGCCAACCTAGGACAAGAAATTTTTTTTCTGGGGTGTTGAGAATCAAAGAAAACCAGTCTACAATAACAATGTCACATGGGATACTTTTCGGCCTCGGGCACCACTCTGCACTTGGTTTAAAGCAATATGGACCAAGAGAGGAACCCCCAAGCATTCCTTTCTTCTTTGGGTAGCAAATCTTAATCACCTACCTGTGAAGAGTGCTTGATTGGGGTTTAAATTTTGAAGGATCATACTCTTTCTGCTCCTCGTATATTGAGACACGAGAGACCACATATTCTTGTTACTCCAAACAGGTATTGAAACTCGCTCAACAAAGGCTCGGTCAAAATGAAGCTCTTTTTAACTCATGGGATCTCTTATGGCTTGGTTAATTAGTCAAACTCCAAATCTCTCATCCACTTTGAAACAACTTTTTGCTTAGACTGTCATTTACTCTCTAAGGAGAGAACGCAACTCTGCAATCATGACAATGGAGCTACCTGCCCAAAGGCTCTTTTCAAATAGATTGATAGGACAATGCAAAACACTCTGCTAGCATATCGATATACTAAGCAAGGGTCAAGTCTTCTTTTTAAATGGTTTCAGCACCATCAAATCTAATTATAACTGTAATTTAGATCAGAATCGGACTTTTGTCAGCCTTTTTTTTTACTTCTTTTAGACCCGGAGTTTTAGGATAGGAAAAGAGTGTGACCCCAACTCGATTGAACTATGTACGAATTAGTTAAGTCTGGTCCAGGGCTGGCCAAACACTTAGTCAGATTTTATGTCCTTTTTTACTTAGTCAAAATTCGAGTGAAAATTCTTTATTAAAGCCCAAAAATGTATAAACTTAAGAAAGAGGTTCTAGTACAATGATAGTTTGCTAATAAGCTATTACAAAGTAAACTAGACTCAAGTTATCTAGTCTTAATCCATCCCGCCATAGTCTCGCGTCTCTTAGCCATTTTCACGGTCATCCTATCCCACCATGCCAGAAAAGAACACACAATCAAAACAATCAATATCAATAAGTCAGAGAACAAATCACATCAATATTCATAGAGTTTGACTCGATCTGTTGCTCGACTATCCATATTCACCCAAATCGACCTAGAACAATCAGAACGAATACAATAATCTTAGTCAGTCATGAATACATTCAATCAATCTAATTCATCTAAGACTCCATCAATCTGATGCTTAATTAAGAAAACAGTTTGACCTACAACCGTGAACTCACATTTGCCTTAATCTTTTTGACACCTCTTGATACAGTCGATCACAGTGGATCCTTGATCACGAACGATCCCATTCTGTCTGAAATTCGATCATAAATCGCCCTTAATGCCTCAACAAAACTTTATTTTCTTTTACTTAGAGAATGTTTTGCAGAGTAATGTGGCGACGACATCTTAAGCTCTTATTTATAAGGGGTTTTTCACAAAATCTAACCGTAGTTCTTATTGGCTAAGCATCCTCACTCAACCACATGTCCCATAATCCCAGAGGTTGAGTGACCTATCCTCGGGAAGTTAGGGTCGGTCTGTACAGTACGGATCCGTACGACCCGAGAATTCGTACGCCCCAAGGGTTCGTGCGTCCCGAGCATCTTCAGGGTCCAGGTACTTATCATCGGGGAGTTAGGGTCAGACCGTACGGTACAGATCCATACAGCCTATCTATACGACCCGAGAGTCCATACGCCCCGAAGTGTCCGTGCGCCCTGAATTTCCCCGAGTCTCAATATTGGTTCGAGAAGGAGCGGCAGTGACCCAAGCCCATCTTCAGCCCACAAGAGAGAAGAACATCGCCTAGATTGCCGTTTATGGATAAGGTTACCGTTTGTGGATAGGGTGGTCCCAACGGTAACCTCCCTTTATGGTCCTTAAAGCATTTTGTCTTTTCACTTAATGAATGTGGTTTGTATAAGTTGTCTAGGTTCACTTGTTGTGTTTTCTCTATATAAGACCATGTAAGCAATCATTTGAGACTATGAGGAAATAATGGATTTTCACTCTCTATTCTCTTCTTCCATTCTCGAGCATTCTCTCTTTAATCTCGATATGCTTCCGCAAACCATGATCTTTGATATCAAATCTCACATGGTATCAGAGCAGTGATCTCTATCCATTATTCTCTCATCACTCTTTGTCCTATTCTCGGGTTCCATCACCTTCAATCTCTAAAGTCGTCTCTTGAAAATATCCCTCCGCCAACCGTACAAGCTCAGACTCAAAGAAAGCTCGCACCTTTGAGTCTCTCATTCAAAAAGCTTGGACCCTTTGTGTGTTCCTAGGCCAAAGGTCCTATCTTTCTAAGTCAAATCTCAAGGAAAGCTCAAATCTTTTCTCTCAAAACCCTCACTTACTCTTACCGTCGGATCCAAAAGAAAATGTCAAGTCTTTCTATCCTTTGTGAAGCTAAGGGCTCTATAGTGCGTAAAGAACGACAAAGGAGTCCCTTTTGGTCTAGATCTCAAGAAAGTTTCAAACTTTCTCCACTCCTTAAAGCTCCCTCTCGACTGTTCATCTTCTAGTGCAAAAGCGACTCCTTTCTTCACCAAATGGACTCAAGCAAAGTGCAAACTGTTCCAATAACACTCAGAGGGCCAAACTATCTCCTATGGGCCAGAGCTGTGAAGACTACCATCTGCACAAAGAAAGGCTATTGGAGCTATGTTGTAAAAGATAAGCCTCCAAAGGAACAGTCATCAAGTGAAGAAGATGAAGAAGCGCTTGAAGAAGATGATGATTGGTTCCTAATGGATCAACCAGTCAAATCTATTATCTTGGGATCCTTGGATAAGCCCATTCTAGAAGCTTACTACTACTGTGAAACCGCCGAAGAGCTATGGGACTCCTTGAAGAGGGTATATGGCAACATCTCAAGTCTCACCCGCATTTTTGAGGTAAAGAAAGAGCTAGGTAGCCTCTATCAAGATGACATGGAATTTAGAGAGTATTTCGGTAGATTTAGATCCTTATGGGCTGAAATGGATATGTACCAATGACAATGGATCCTAAGGTGATTATGAACAGAAATGAAGAAGATAGGGTATTTAGTCTTATTATGAACCTTAATCCTTGCTATACGGATCTTGTGAAGCACATCTTGAGATCGACTGCTACTACTCATACTCTTCCAAGCCTTGAGGAGGTTTGTGCTCAAATCCAGAAGGAACAAGGGTCTATTGGGTTGTTTGAAAGGAAGGGAAACTCAGGTCTCATTACCGCCAACAAAGTTCAAGCGAGAACCAAAGATAGGAAGAGGTTGCTTTGTGAGCATTGTAAGAAAAATGGTCATGTAAAAGACAAGTGTTGGATTCTTCACCCTCATCTCAAGACAGCCAAGTTCAAAGAAGCAAATGCCAATCTTACTCATGAGCTGTCGGACGAACCAAACATATCCCTTTAATCCGGATCTTCCGCGGGTGCATCCTCATCAATCGGACAGAAGGAACAAGCGACTGCGGCTTCCTCCTCTTTTCATATAGAGGTTATCAAGAGGGCAGACCTTGAAGCTCTAATCCAGTCCCTTAAGTCTCTAAGGGATTCCGGTATTTGTCTCTACTCACACTCTCTCTTTAAGCCAATTATTGTTGATTCGGGAGCTTCCCATCACATGATTAGTGATAGAAAGTTAATTAGCAACATTGAACCGGTTGCAGGAAGTGTTGTGATAGCTAATGGTGATAGGGTATCGGTTAGTGGTGTAGGGAATCTAGGTTTATTCAACAAGCAAACCAAAGCCTTCTTTATGCCGAATTTTTCTTCGAATCTTCTATCGGTTAGGAAAGTGGTAAATGACCTGAATTGCTATGTTACCTTCGGTCTTAATGGTGTCAAATTTCAGGATATTGAGACTGGGAGCTTGATCGGGCAAGGCAGAATCCAAGACGGATTATAAATCCTTGAAGACTCTAAGTTTTTTTTCTCGGTTTTATGACAATAGTGTTGGTTTTTCAAATTCGGCTGTTGGATTTAGTAACTCTGTTGAGAATGCAAGGGCTGGCCACCCTCATATCCGTGCTTTCAACCTCAAGTTACCTCGGTTATCTTTTGACAATTTTGGTGATTGTGAAGCTTTCATCTTAGGAAAGCACTGCAAAGTTGTTTATCCTTCATCATCCACTCTTTATGATAATTGCTTTGATTTTGTTAATTCCGATGTGTGGACCTCACCATGCATATCTAGGGATAAACATAGATATTTTGTGACATTCATAGGTGAGAAATCGAAATACACATGGATCATCTTAATGCCATCAAAAGATAAAGTGTTTGACGCCTTTAAAAATTTCAAAGCTTACATCACTAATCATTTGAATTCAAAATTAAAGGTGCAAAGAACGAATAATGGAGGTGAATACATGAGTAGAGTGTTCTAAGAACACCTTACCAAACAAGGAATTCTTCATCAAACAAGCTGCCCATACAATCCTCAACAAAATGGCGTAGCCGAGAGGAAAAACCGCCACCTAATGGAAGTTACAAGGGCCATCATGTTCCACATAAATGTCCCAAAATAATTTTGGGGAGATGTTGTCATGACGGCATGTTATTTAATAAACCGAACCCCCACCAAAATTCTCCGAGATGTGTCTCCATTTAAGGTACTTAACAAAACTGATCCTCATTTAGATCACTTACGTGTGTTCAGATGTCTTTGTTTTGTCTTAGTACCCGGAGAACTCCGAAATAACCTTGAAGCCAAAAGCAAGAGATGTATGTTTATTGGCTACTCAACGACGCAAAAAGGGTATAAATGCTATGATCCAGAATTGCGAAGGGTGTATGTGTCTCGGGATGTTAAGTTCTTGAGAGACCGAGGGATGTACGATGACATAAATTGAAACGACATTAAAGACCTATTCGAACCAAATGTTGATAGAGCCGAGAGCTTACAGTTCCTCCTCCAACACTTGGGTCTCTCCAATTCCCAGGAACAGGTCCATACTGAGTCGGGAACAGAACAAGCTGAGACTGATCGTTCAAGTCCGGGTCCTCCAAGCAGATCTCCTACTGTATCCCGAGATGGGCCCCGACTGCCCTCCGGAACGGACACATCCGACTCCAACCAGAACACACCCTCCTTGAAGGGCAATGCTTTTTCCCAGAACGCGCCCTCCTCGACAGGAAATGCTCCTCTCCAGAATGTGCCCTCCTCAACGGGATATGCTCCTTCCCAGAACGCGCCCTCCCTGACGTCTAATCCAGCCACGACTGTCAATCCGGTCGCGACTTTGCATCCGACCGCACATACTGATCCAACTGAGATTCCTAAGACGTCCCGACCGATCGAGGGTGGTTCTAGCCCGAGTCTTACCTCTCCACCTCCAGTCTAACCCCTTCGCCGAAGTGCACGATTGCGCAGAGATCCGTCTCATTGGACGGAGACAATGACTTACTATAATGCCTATGCGGTGTCTCATCCCGGAGGAACGGTTTTCTCTATTGACCTCTTAAAATCAGATTTAAATGCATTCCTTGGGAATTTTGTGAGGGATCAGGTCCCTTAGACGTTTGCTGAGGCAAGTCAAATCTGAGCATGGATGGATGTTGTAGATGCTGAGGTTGTCGCTATGAAAACCAACCACATATGGGATGTGGCTTATTTAACTAAGGGCAAGCGCGCTGTCTCTTGCAAGTGGGTATTTACTATCAAATATAAAGTGAATGGAGAGATTGAGCGGTACAAGGCACGTTTGGTTGCACGGGGTTTCACACAGACCTACGGCAAAGACTACATTGACACCTTTGCTCCGGTTGCCAAGCTTCATACAGTAAGAGTTGTACTTTCTTTGGCTACTAACCTGTCTTGAGATTTGTGGCAGATGGATGTCAAGAACGCGTTCCTCCAAGGTGAACTTGAGGAGGAAGTGTACATGACTCCGCCACTGGGACTTGAGTCACAGTTTACACCTGGGAAGGTTCTAAGGCTGAGGAAAGCGATATATGGCTTGAAGCAGTCTCCGAGAGCATGGTACCATAAACTGAGCCACACCCTTTGAGACCGAGGCTTCACCAAATCTGAAGCGGATCACACATTGTTCACGTTGAAGGGGTCCCAAGGCATTGTGGTTGTGCTCATTTATGTGGATAACTTTTCATTATGGATAATGATAAGGAAGGTGCCTCTCAAACTAAGGCTTATCTCCATTCTATTTTTGACATAAAAGACTTAGGGGAGTTGAAGTACTTTCTAGGGATTAAGATTTTCCGTTCTTCGGAAGACTTATTTCTTTCTCAAAGAAAGTACACTCTGAATCTATTGTGTGAGACAGGAATGGAGAGCTCAACATTTTTCAAGATATCGCTTGAAGATGGTTACAAGGTCAATCGAGAGGGGGAGAAAGAAGATGAGCCATATGCGGATCCGATGTTGTATATGAGACTTGTCGGTAAGCTCATTTATTTTACTATCACTCGTCCTGTCCTTTGTTTTGCAGTAAATCAGGTCAACCAACACATACAAACTCCGACAAAGTATCATTGGCAAATACTTGAGCGGATTCTCCGATACATCAAAGGGAGCTCGCGCCAAGGGGTTTAGATGGGTAAGAACAATTATACTACAATCTCTGGATATTGTGATGTTGATTGGGCAAGTGATAGGAACGATAGGAAGTATACCACAAGGTTTTGCACCTTCATTGGAGGGAACTTAGTGACTTGGAAGACCAAGAAACAAAACGTTGTGGCATGCTCTACTGAAGAAGTGGAATACCGAGCGATAAGGAAGCTCACGGATGAGTTGGTTTGGCTCTGAAGCATCCTCAGAGATCTAGGTTGTGACACCAAGGAACCAATCATCATGCACTGTGACAATCAAGCAGCAATCCACATTGCCAACAACTCAGTCTTCCATGAGAGAACCAAGATCATTGAGGTGGACTGCCACAAAGTTCGAGAGCGTATTGCCGAGGGAGTGACCCTCCCATGTTACACACCAAGTGAAGATCAATTGGCATACAACTTCACCAAGGCCGCAAGTACCAAGGTTTGCAATCACATTTACGGCAAACTTGGTCTTGTGAGTCTTGATTGCCCTTGACCTCATGTCTCCTAACCTCAAAGTATACATGCTCTTTTTCCCTCATTAAGGTTTTCTCCCACCGGGTTTTCCTTAATGAGGTTTTTACCGAGGTGTATGCTTTGGGGTTTCCAATCTAAGTTTCTACTTCGTTGAGGCTTAGCTTGAGGGGGAGAATTGGCCAAGGATCCTCACTCAACCACATGTTCCATAATCTCAGAGGTTGAGTGACCTATCCTCTGGAAGTTAGGGTCGGTCCATGCGGTACGGATCCGTACGACCTATCCGTACGACCCAAGAATCCGTACGCCCCGAGGGTTCGTGCGTCCCGAGCATCTTCGGGGTTGAGGGACTTATCATCGGGGAGTTATGGTCAGACTGTATGGTACGGATCCATGCGGCTTATTCGTATGACCCGAGAGTCCGTACGTCCCAAAGTGTTAGTGCGCCCTGAATTTTCCCGAGTCTCAATATTGGTCCGAGAAAGAGCGGCTGTGACCCAAGCCCATCTTCAGCCCACAAGAGAGAAGAACGGCGCCTAGGTTACCGTTTATGGATAAGGTTACCGTTTGTGGATAAGGTGATCCCAGCGGTAACCTCCCTTTATGGTCCTTAAAGCATTTTGTCTTTTCTCTTAATGAATGTGGTTTGTATAAGTTGTCTAGGTTCAGTTGCTGTGTTTTCTCTATATAAGACCATTTAAGCAATCAGTTGAGACTATGAGGAAATAATGGATTTTCACTCTCTATTCTCTTATTCCATTCTCGAGCATTCTTTCTTTTTAATCTCATTATGCTTCCGCAAACCATGATCTTTGATGCCAAATCTCACTGTTCTCTTAGGTTTGGATCGGGTCGGACCAGTCACTTAAAACAAGCCAGATCCTGATTGTGGTATCGTCTATCTGTACCAACGCTCGACCGGTCTAGCCAACCTTCAACCATATCCGTTCGGACATATAATGTCATTCTCAATCAACTGACCAACGCTGTCGGAACACCGATCCTTATCCGACAATCTTAGACTTTTAGTTGAAGGTCAGTCAGTCCGTCCCAAACTCTCTGTGTCTCGATCTGAATACGACTTAGTTCTGTCGGAACGTTTCCTGTCTGAATCTGATAGTCTATACCTCTGTTTGAATCTGACAACCGTCCAAAATTTCATTTCTTATCCAAATTTTAGAGACTTAACTATTTTCTCAATTTTCAGTTTTCCTTTCAATTTTTTTCTCAACTGATTTCAATTCTTTTGATTGATTTTCTTACTTTCCTTGATCCAATTCGGAATAATTCAGACAAGGTAGTTATTACAAAAAAGCCTCCTGTAACCTCTTATTCCAATAATAATGAATTAATATTTTTATCGAAAAAAGAGATCTTTTGACTCCAGATAACAATATGACTCTCCTTGGAATTCTCTATTAACAATCTTTTTCTTCTTCTCCACGTGAGTTATATCTATATAAATATATAATACTTTGATCAGCGCACAATTCGCATCTGGTGCATACTCCAATTAATTATAATGATAATATACACCGACTCATCTTCTCAGAAAATTTCATATATTATTAATTTCCGTCATCTGTTACATAAGTATTATTAATTATTACTTTAAGTTTTTCGTAATCTAAGATCCAAGATTTGTTTTAAATTTATAAATGAAAAATGTCGATTTAATTAAAATTTACTAAAAGAATTAAATTAGACACTAAATTTTGGTAATTATTTACTAAACAATAAATTTATAGTTAATTTCTAATTACATTTTGAATTTTGAACTGATTAAGCCAATTAAACATGATGTCAATTTTATTAACAACATTTTGTATTAAGAGAAACGGTGCGTTTTATAGATTTCATTTATGAAAACATAATTAAAAAAAATAGAGAAAAAACCCTAAATCCCAACATTTCTTCCATCCTAAAACTCTAGATTTACAATCAACAATCTTATAAGCCATTCCCAATTGTTATCATTTTCAATTTCGATCACTGCCTATGTTATAGGGACTATTATATTGTCTCCATCCTTTCCCTACTGCAACCAATAAGGACCTCTAATGTCCCTTTTTAAAAACGCACCATCTAAACCAATAATTGGCCTATTAGTCTCTTTCCAACTTCTCCACTGTGAATCAAAACATATGAAAACTCGAAGAAATGTTTGTTTGCTACCTATTGTCGGCATTGGAATAGTCTCAATCTCAAAGATAAAGCCTTTATTCAACTGTAAAACTTATGTTTGGTAATTCCAAATTCTGTCGAAATGAGCTTCATGACTAGCTCTTTTTTTTTCCAAGTATCGCCTTTGCTTTAGCACACTACTCTTCACTAACAATCATATTGTACTCTCTCAAAATTTCATCTGCCATTTGATAGTTTGTAAGCTTTAGATTCTTCGCAACCTATCTGCAAATAACCAAATTGTAGTCTTCTGCTTAAGCATCGTTGGTGTGACCAATCTTACAACATGTATATGTATCAATAAACACCTTAGCTTGCATCTTTGCTTATCATCTTCTCATATGAACAGTACACCCCCCATGGAAAATGTTTTTCTAAACACTTAGCACCTACTCTGTTATACTCTGACTTGTATATCTTTATTTTAAACTGAGATTTCAATGAGTACTTTAATAGGGCTATTTTGACATCATATGGAGAATTGAAGGTCTTTCCTAACTATAAGAAAAACACTTTTTATCATCTGGTTCATTACGCTCACAAACATAAACATTTTCTTCATCTTCACTTGAAGATAATGGATCTGGAATCTTCTCCTCATACCACACATCATCCCCACTGTCTTCTTCCTCATAATGTTACCTTCTTGCATTGATTCTGCAAATTCAGCTTAGAAATCATCACACTCTTCTTCATCTAAACCTACTCGATCTCCTGCTTCTTCAACATATTCTCTTCCTTGCCTCTGTCTTCCTCGCCCCTACCTTGTCTTTTTCAACATCAAAATTACTCTCGCCTCTGTCTTTGTCTCTGTCTTTGTCCTCCTGTGCCTTCCTCGTCTTCGACCTCTTCTTCACGAGAAACACTCTTTCTTTCAACCACGTCTTTAGACACTTCTGGTTCACGAGAATCTCTATGATTTTGTGAAATCACGTCTCTAGACATTGATGGTTCACAAGATAAAGGGGCTTCCAATACTCTGGTAATACACTTGAGGATTGCGCATAACTTCCGATTTCCTCCTAGGCATACTCAATTCGCTTGACACAGACAGCGAAATGAAGGATAAAGGAAAGAGAACGAAGAACAAATGAGAAACGAAGAAGACGGCTAAGCCAATTTGGGATTTAGGATTTCTTTCTCCAATTTTTTTATTTGGTTTCGTAAATAAAGTCTGCGAAAACGCACCATTTCATTTTAACAGTAGCAATTAACGTGACAAAACGTTCTTAACTTTTTCCGGTAGTAAAAATCAAAGTCATGTTTTTTTGGCTTAGTTAACTCAAAATTTGGGATTTAATCAGAAGTCAACTGTAACTTCGTTGTTCAATAAATAATTACAAGAGTTCAATATTAAATTTAGCCCTTTTGGTAAATTATGTGCTACATCGATACGATACGCACGAGAGGCCAAATTGGTATAATTAACCTTGTATCAATCATCAATTTAGTTTGGGCATTTTGTTTAGGAGAAAAACAAGTGTGTAATTCACCAGATCTTGCGAATTCAGAACATGGGGTGGCATGGAAACATAGTTATGACTTCCAAAAAGTTTAGGAGGAGCTAAGACAAAAGTTTTTCCTTTATTCAAGGAAAATTTGATGGAAATGATTAATAGTTGGACCTCCAAATTCTTATTAAAAAGGGAGAAAGTAAGTTCTTATTAGTCAATTCTTACTGCATTGTCCACTTAAGTAATATCTTGCTTTTGTCTTCCAAAAGCAGTAATTCTAAAATTGAATTATGTTATTGTAAATTTTTGGTTAGAGCAATTCATAAACTAAGAAAAAAATTCTATGGATAAAATGGA
>JAKUCM010005170.1:0-20047 GCA_023374145.1 Lepidium sativum
CAAGATGAAACTGTCTTATGGCACAGGAGGTTGGGATACATGAGCATGAAGAATTTAATGATTCTAGCAAAAAGGGACATCATCGATAAGAAAAATATTGGTGAAATGGATTTCTGTGAGAGTTGTCTAATGGGAAAGATAAAAAGACTGAGCTTTAATGTTGGAAAGCACAACTCAGGTGAAGCATTGAAGTATGTACATTCAGATCTGTGGGGTGGTAGTTCTGTCTCTTCAGTTACTCAAAGCATGTCAGGTAAGCAGTACTTTATGTCTATTATTGATGACTATACTAGAAAGGTATGGGTATTCTTCCTGTCAGTTAAGAGTGAAGCATTCACAAAGTTCTGTGAATGGAAGAATTTGGTTGAAAATCAAGGGTAAGTAAGGAAGGTTAAATGCCTGAGAACAGACAATGGATTGGAGTTTGTGAACAAAGATTTCGACGAGTTTTGCAAGCAGCAAGGAATTGAGAGACACAAATCTTGCCCCTATACACCGCAGCAGAATGGAGCGGCAGAGCGTATGAATTGTACTATCATGGAGAAAGTGCGATGTATTCTTGATGAGAGTGGTTTAAGTGAAGAATTCAAGGCTGAGGCAGTAAGTACAGCTGTGTATCAGATAAATAGAAGTCCAGCATCAGCTTTAGATGGTAGCATTCCTGAGGAGCTGTGGCTTGGAAGAAAGCCAGGATATGGACACATGAGAAGATTTGGTTCTTTAGTCTATGTGCATACAGATCAAGGGAAGCTGAGACCAAGAGCTTTGAAAGGCATCTTCATAAGCTATCTAGAAGGTGTAAAAGGGTACAAAGTGTGGCTTCTGGACGAATCAAGGTGTGTAATTAGTAGGAATGTTAAAGACATGTTCACAGTAGAAAAAAGGTCATAAGTTCAGACTATTCTAGGCGCTACCTGGTTCATGTATTGTGGATTGGAAAGAACGCTTTGCATCATCTGCGACATGGCTGGGTTTTGCAATAACTGGCTCAACTGAGAAGCATCTGGAGTAGCACCAAGTGGTGAATCCGCTCCAAGATTACCAAGTCCACCAAGGCCGCCAAGACCACCAAGACCACCAAGGCCACCAAGACCACCAAGTCCAGGGCTTCTTGCATCCCCACCAGAAGTTGTCCTTCCAGGGGCAGTTGTCTGGCCTGTCAAGTAGCCCAACAATAAGTTCAATAATTTTTAGAGCATCAAGGGTAAAAGTAGATATTATCAAACACTATTGTTCTTGATTTAACTGTGCTTCCATTTCTTATGCACAAGCCACTTTTATAACTACATCTTTCAAAACATGAGCAAAGGCGCACAGACAATTTAAAAGACGAGAATGCAGTTACTTTACTTACCACCCGTAGCACCCCAAGGATTAGGAAGTGGATTTGCATTTGGAACACTATTTCCTGTCCCAGTTTCAGCATTTGGTGTTGAAGAATTATTAGAAGCATTGCTTCCTTGCGTAGTTCCCCCCCTGGTTTCCCAGGAGAGCAGCAAAAGGATTAGAGTCTGTATTGCTTCCAGCATTCCCAGACATAGTAGTAGCATTCATTAGCGGTTCCTGGACATTTTCATACATACGCCTAAGCATGTTGAATCCCTCAGGCATTGACTCAATATTACTCATGGCCCTATCAGTATTCCGCATCATTTCGCGCATAAGCTCTGGGTTTCTCGCAGCTTCTAAAGTTTGCCTAAGGATATTTGGATCATTGAACACATGACCAAGCTCAGGATTGCGATCTACAAGCTCACGCATTTGAGGGTTACTCATAATCATACTCCTCATAAATTCTGGATTGTTCATCAGATTCTGGACGACTGGTGTATTCATCATATCTCTAATCATGTTAGGGTTCTGAGCTAGTTGTTGCTGTGCCTGCGCAAGATCTGG
Source organism: Lepidium sativum (assembly GCA_023374145.1). Taxonomy (NCBI): domain Eukaryota; kingdom Viridiplantae; phylum Streptophyta; class Magnoliopsida; order Brassicales; family Brassicaceae; genus Lepidium; species Lepidium sativum. The sequence goes on from JAKUCM010005170.1 coordinate 1,897, forward strand.
AACACCAGAACCAAATAACCCAGCCATAGCATTTCCACCACCTAAAGGATTGAATCCAAGCCCAGGGAACAAAGAATCCCCCTGATTTGCTCCTCCTAGATTTGAGCTTTCATTTGAACCAACCGCTGGAGTAACACTTGGTGCAGTAGTTTGGTTTCCAGCGGGAGCAGAAGGAGCTGAAGAAGGTACAAAGCCTTTAACCATATGAACAGTATGATCAGCCTGCAAACCTGTTGTACAAAATAGCCAGAGAAAGGAAACATCAATCATATAAATAGATAATCCGTGCTTCTTCAATAAGCATCACCAACAAAAAAACTAGCATACTGCATATATTTCCAACCAAGCAACCCTATGGAAATTTCAATGCTTTACACATCCACAGAACAACAGAAACATCGAATATGAAAACAATCACAAAAGATGACAAAGTACCATAGCTGATGAGCGATTGATCATCCTTAAGGATCCGACCCTTATAAATCAAGCGTTGCTGATTAGCTGGAACATCGCTGTTCTGCGCAATCAACTCCTTGAAAGACTCGACCGTCGCATCAAGGGTCGTCCTCACACTAAATTTCGAGCCATTAGAACACCTGACGTTAACAGCCACAACTTCTCCCCCAGCTCCTCCTTCACCAACATCGACGGCACTCAGTGGCTGACTCGAATCTCCTTCTCCACCCATTCTAATTAATAGATCCTCTAAGTTCAACAAATCGCAGAGTTCGCGAAATCGATCGGAGACTCCAAATTAGTAACCCTAAAAAAGAAAAATCAATGTAAGATTGAGAAGACTCGAAGCTCTAAGTCGGCTTGGAAGATTTCTTGAGGAAAGGGATTTGTTAAAAAAAAATTGGTCGAATAACAAATTGAGAATTCAGAACATAAGAGACGAACTTATGTTGGCCCCGACCGGCCAATTAAATGACTTGTGCTTCAGAGAACATATCGACTCGAACCGGTTAAAATCGGGTCAGGTCGGTTCAGCTAAATTCGGGTCGGGTCGGACGAAAGCCCAAAGCCCAAAATCTCAAGAAGTTGTGAGCCCAATAAATGACTTGTGCTGAATTGTTTTTTTTTTTTTAAGAAAAATCTAATACAAAAAGATTTATGGAGAAAATTGTCCAAAACCCTGTTCCTTGGTAAAACCTCTCGTTGCTCTTTCTTTCCATTGCGGCTTTGCTCTTAATTTTTCGCCGCAACTACAACTCACGGGTCCTCTCGCGGTCCAGGTATGTTCCTGATGGTCTTAGTGTAGATCTTCTAGCTCTAAAGATCCTCTTTTTTTGTGAGTAGATGTAGCTTTTAGGTATGATTCATTTGTTTGAATGGCTAGGTTGTTTCTCTATATGCAGAGAGAGTGAGCTTTAATTGAAAAGTTTTGAAAGAGGGGATTTTTGGATTTGGAGAAAAGCAGAGATGTGGTTTCTATGTGTTTTTTATCACAGACTATTAGATTTCAGAAAGCCAGAAGTTGAAGCTTTAGCTGAACTCTTTGGAGAAGAGATTGCAGAGAATGAGTCTCTTCAATGGCGTCTTCCTGAACATCATCATAATGATACTCCATTCCATTTCGTTCAACTTTCTTCTGAAGAAATTGCTCGTAATGTCGCTAAACGAAGTATATTGGTGAAAGGAATGTATGAACTTTGGGGTGAAGGAACTTGCTATGAAGAGCTAAAAGACTCGATTCAAAGCTACCCTGATTCTCGCAAGCTTCCATTTCTCACTTCTGATTCAACATTTAGAATCTCTGTTGAAACTTTCGGAAAGGCTTTAACTTTCGATGAGCAAAAGGATCGAATCCATTCATTTACTTATATCCCATTCCAGGTCTGGTTCTACTTCCATGGAAGACACTTTCTTGTTACAGTGTCGTTAGGTGTTTATTCTTAATATGGATTTTGGTTATTTGATCATTGTAGGGTCGGGTTGATTTGAAGAACCCAGATCACAATTTTTTTCTAATGGAAATGGATCAATCTGAAGAAAACAATGGACTTCAACCTATACTCCAAAGAAGAATATTTTTTGGGAGGGAGGTTGGTTTTGCTGATAGGAAGCTTTTACCTACCTTTCAGTTGAAGTCTCGTACTTACCTTGGTCCGACTGCTATGGATGCTGAAATGGCTTTCTTAATGGCCAATCAAGCAAAAGCTAAATCAGGAAAACTTGTGTATGATCCTTTCGTTGGTACTGGAAGCATTCTAGTATCTGCTGCTCGCTTTGGTGCAATGACAATGGTTTACAACCCCCTCTCAGTTTCTTGATCTCCTTTTGTGGTTTCTCGATCTCAATCTGACAAAAGAGTTTCTTTTATTAGGGTGCAGATATTGATATCAGAGTAGTGCGTGATGGACGTGGTCCAGACTGTAATGTTTGGAGCAATTTCAAGCAGGTTAGTGTCGTTATATCTCTCTTTATGCTTCTGTCTTTCATTTTTGATACCTCGTATTCTTACATCTTTTATCATGTATTGTAGTATGGATTACCTATGCCAGTTGCTCTACTTAGAATGGATAATAATCTTCCTCCTTGGCGTTCCGGGCTAAAGGAGGTAATCCTCCTTCAGTTATTTCGTTATCATTGTTATTTTATAGTGTCAAGATCACACGTTTATGTTTAATGTATCCATTGATCCAGACCTTTGATGCAATTATCTGTGATCCACCTTATGGAGTTCGAGCTGGTGGGCGTAAATCAGGTGGCCGGAAAATCCTTAGAGGGACAGTGGATCCTTACACTGTCCCCGAAGACAAAAGAACAGATCACATTCCATCCACTGGTGCATATAGTCTAGTGGAGTGTGTTCACGATTTGCTTAACCTTGCTGCAAGGATGCTTGTGATGAAAGGCAGGCTCGTCTTCTTCTTTCCGGTCTTGAGAGATGAGACTGGCAGCGAGGTTAAGTTTCCCGAGCACCCATGTTTCAAGTTAGTCGCAGTCTCTGAACAGATTCTGAGCTCAAGATACAGTCGAGTTCTGCTAACTATGGTGAAAGTAGAGCCTTATAGTGAAAAGATTGAAGAAGCTGCTCGTTTAATGCATTTAGAGTTTAGAGAGAATCATCTTAAGTGGTTAGAGGATGGTAATATTCATTCCTCTGTGTTTAAACCTATTGATTCTTCTCAGATTCACACTGATTCCAAAACCTTTAAAGATCCAAAACCTAAGTATAGAGGGAAGTATGTGTAAGCAATTGAGTTTTGTGTTCTTTCTGTTGTATTCTTCTGTTGGTTTTTTGCTCAACATTGTCTCTTGTTTTCGTCTTACAAATACAGTCAACATTGGCACAGTAGAGGTCAAACCGAATCAATACCAAACATGTTTTTTTAGTTCTGATTCAATTTGAAGTTTCTCCGGTTTCACCTATTCTTTCCTCATATCATAATGCAACAGTTATAGACAACACGCACTTCATATATAATGACAATCAAATTCTCTTGAATTGATATAAGATCTGGTAAATGCAACCATTACACTCTCTGAAACCAACTCTTATAGATGTTTTACGCTGTAACAACTTCAAAGAAATTTTGGAAGATTCCAACGACACATATATGTGAAAAAAGACTATAGAGGAAGAAGAAGATGACCACTGTAAACAAATGTCTTATCGATGCGGCTTTTTTTTTTCCACAATTTCACGATTCTATCATACATAAAATTATAAGAATTTCATAAATAACATTACTTAGAACACAATCAAGTGTTTATTCTATAACTGAGAAGCCAGATGGAGAGACTTCAGTTCACAAACCTGTACTACTGGCCAGTACTCCCCAAGAGTCGTTCTATGGCAGCATTAATGTTACCATTCGTTGCAAGCAAAGCCCTTATGTTCTCTGCTCTGTCATAGAATCCCATTGCCTGCAACTGTTGCAACTGAGTTGCATAGCGCTCCTCGGGAGGAACTGCAAATTAAACAGGCATGTCACAATGAGACAATCAACACATAAATATACCAAAAGAAAATAATAGTCCCAGTGAACCTAACCATTGGGTTGGTTCGTGCCACTAAGGCCGCCAGCACCAAGACTGCCAAACATATTCATCAATAAATCCAGCCCTGCATTATTGCCTGTTCCTATAGGAATGATTTAGTCAATAACCTACACATGAAAATTTGATTTGCAATATGTGCTCAAACAAAACATAGATGAAAGCAAAGTGAAACAAGAACACAGCTAATATACTAAGTGAAATAACTAAATTCTTTATACTTGAGATACAGATCATATCCAAGAATACCTGTAGCAGCACCAGTTTGCCCCACACCCCTACAGAGAAGATAGATTTCGGAACATAAATATAGGTTAGAACCATAGCTTAGCTTAAAAGGTAGAACCATAAACAAACAACCATGTTTATGCTGCTATTCTAATTTATTCAATGATAACAAATGCTTCACAATTTCGGATAGATTTTACTGGTGACCTGCACGGTAAAACGTACAAGAGTTGCTGCATAATTTGTGATTCAACCCATTTCTTACTTAAAATAAAGATTGATCACCACCAATAGAAGAATATATAATTGCTAATCACACAATTGTTAGCTAATGCAATTATGATATATGAAGGGTAGTTGCTTAAAACTTACAGGTCGGTCGTATTCATATTCTGAGAGGAAAGTGTTCGCTGTAGAGCCATCATTTGCTACAAACCAAAAAACAAATCCACGTCATTAGGTTGAAGAAATTTCATCACTTAATAGTAGCTCATGTTTATTTGGAGAGACCACATATTCAAAATTCAGATGCATAAAACAACAGAGGTGCTAACTGACCTGCATCATCTCCGGAGAGCTAAACTGGCGAATGAAATCTGGGTTCTGCATCATTTCCCTCAACTGAGGGTTCATATCTAGCATGCTTTGGAGTTGTGGGTTGAGACTGATAAGCTAGAATCAAGGGGAACATTAAAAACATGTTCACAACAGCAAAATTGACATAACTTCAGATTATTCTAGGAGCTACCTGATTCATGTATTGTGGATTGGAAAGAACACTTTGCATCATTTGCGACATGGCTGGGTTTTGCAATAACTGGCTCAATTGAGAAGCATCTGGAGTGGCACCAAGAGGTGAATCCGCTCCAAGCATACCGAGTGTCCCAAGACCTCCAAGACCACCAAGTCCAGGGCTTCTCGCATCCCCACCAGAATTTATCCTTCCAGGGGCAGTTGTCTGGCCTGTCAATTAGCCCAACAATATATTAGATAGTTTAGTGCACTAAGAGTAAAAGTTCAATATTATGGAACACTATTGTTCATGACTAACTTTGCTGAACATAAACTTCCAGTTCTTATAAAGAAGCCACTTTTAAAACAAGAGAAAAATCTCAAAGGCAATAAAGAAGATGAGAATGCAGCTACTTACCACCCGTAGCACCCCAAGGATTAGGAAGTGGATTTGCATTTGGAACACTGTTTCCTGTCCCCGCTTCAGCATTTGGTGTTGAAGAATTATTAGAAGCATTGTTTCCTTGCGTAGCAACCCCCTGGTTTCCCAGGAGAGCAGCAAAAGGATTAGAGTCTGTATTGCTTCCAGCATTCCCAGACATAGTAGTAGCATTCATTAGCGGTTCCTGGACATTTTCGTACATACGCCTAAGCATGTTGAATCCCTCAGGCATTGACTCAACATTACTCATTGCCCTATCAGTATTCCGCATCATTTCACGCATAAGCTCTGGGTTTCTCGCAGCTTCTAAAGTTTGCCTAAGGATATTTGGATCATTGAACACATGACCAAGCTCAGGATTGCGATCTACAAGCTCACGCATTTGAGGGTTACTCATAATCATACCCCTCATAAATTCTGGATTGTTCATCAGATTCTGGACGACTGGTGTATTCATCATATCTCTAATCATGTTAGGGTTCTGAGCTAGTTGTTGCTGTGCCTGCGCAAGATCCGGAACACCAGAACCAAATAACCCAGCCATAGCATTTTCACCACCCAAAGGATTGAATCCAAGCCCAGGGAACAAAAAATCCCCTTGACTTGCTCCTCCTAGATTTGAGCTATTATCTGAAGCAACCCCTCGAGTGACACCAGGTGCAGTTGTTTGGTTTCCAGCCGGAGCAGAAGGAGGTGCTGAAGAAGGTGCAGAACCTCGTACCATATGAATGGTGTGATCAGTCAGCAAACCTGTTGTGGAAAATGGCCACAGAGAATGGAAAAAATTACCGTCCACAATGAAAAACAATAAAACGTGTCCAAGAAAATCAGAGCATAGTACGACAATAATTTTACTTTCCAACAATGTAATAGATATCAAACATAATATAACTAAAGCATGCTTTCACAGAAAATAAGCTCATGCGAAATTGAGAAATTATGTGAACATTTGTTTCCCCGTTAACTTCAAAAACAAAATCTGTTTGGATCATCTATCATATCTCAAAATCTTCCCAGAGTGGGTTTAGACATAATCTATCAAAATTGATACGTAAATCATCCATGTTTTCTGCAACAAGCACCAGAAACACAAAATCTAACTTTCAAACTAAGCAATACTATGTGATTATATAACCAAGTAAACCCACAGAACATCAGAATTCAGAGACGATGAAAATTACCATAGCTGTGGAGCGACTGATCGTCCTTGAGGATCCGACCCTTGTATATCAATCGCTGCTGATTGACTGGCACGTCGCTGCTCTGCGTAATTAACTCTTTGAAAGATTCCACCGTCGAATCAAGGCTCGTTTTCAAACTATATTTAGTGCCATTGGAGCACCTGACGTTCACGGTCACAGTCCCTCCTTCACCACCATCAACAGTAGTCTGCGGCTGACTCGAGTCTCCCTCTCTAGCCATCCTAAATTCAGATCCTAAGTTCCAACAAATCGCAGAGTTCGCCAAATTGTTCAGGAGCAATCACCCTAGAAATACTCAATGAAGACGAAAAAGACTGATAGCTCTAAGGATATACAAGAGGAAATAACGACAGAACGCAAATCGAAAAAAATTATTGGAGAATGTATTTTAATAAATTTTAATGAATTTAAAAAATTTTAGATTTTATAATTCAAATTCGATATTTAAACATTTTTTATTTTTTTTTTGCCATCGACATCAACCAAAGAAATAGATACTAGAACACCTGACCCACCATTGTGTGAATCGATCCAAGTACCCGCCTTACCCGAGCTAACCTATCCGCTTTGGAATTCAGCGCTCTCGGAATGATGGACATTGTGCAACTCTGGATATGAGACCTCAGTCGAGCATATTCGTCTTGGTACGTCTCGAACGCCGGCCAATCCGCTGGATACTGAAGGATGTGCCACACCGACTCACAATCTGTAGACAGCTCCACCTCCACGATCCGCCTATGCACAAGCGCCTCCAATGCTCGAATGACCCCTTCTAACTCTGCATGCATTGGTGATAGACACTGATATTCCCACTCTGATCCCGTCAAAACTCCCTCCACTGAATCTCGAAAAGCTATCCAACTAAAATTCGAATAAGGGTCGGTTGCTTTCCAGGAAGCGTCCACGTAACACTTGTAACCGGTGAATATCTGATTAGCTGTGATAGGGTAAATGGACATTGACTTACCATTGTCAGAGATAGACCTCGCAATATCTATCAGAATCTCAAACCTCCTACGAGCCCTTGACCATTCCTCAAACTCCAGGAATGCTCGTCGTAATACTAATCTAGGATCTAAATCCTTGCTTGCAAAACAAAAAACGTTCCGCACTTTCCAGATATGCCAAATTATCCATGGAAAAACTTTCCCATCCATTTGTTGGGTTGTCCTCCCAAACAAAAAATCTAGATTATACTATATGGATTCCCTCAGAAACCATCCTGGAGCTGAAGGAATTAGTGATAACGTCCATACTTGGCGAGCTGGTGGACAATCAAACAACACGTGTGTTATCGTTTCTTGGTTTGCTGCACATCGTGGGCACAGAGAATACCCTCCAAGACTACACCTAGTTAGATTCTGTAACACAGCAATACTACCTGTCAAAATCTGCCATAAGCAATGCTTAATTTTACTCGGACAATTAAACTTCAAAATTTTCTGGAAGAAACTGTCTGTAGAAGGGCCTATTTGTGATTGTACCTCCCCCAAACCCCCACCATGTAATGAATATCCCGACTTGACCGAATATCGTCCAATCCTAGTGAAAAACCACCCCCACTTGTCTACCCGTGGGGCCTTTGGAATGCGCATAACCAAAATCAACTCCACATTCCGTGGCTCAAAGTATTGACGTACTAGAATCTCCTTCCATTGTCTAGTATGTCGATCAATGAACTGATCCACTGTAATATCAGGAAAAACATGTAGTTCTGAGCATGTCGCGGGTCGCGGTACTAGATCCGGTATCCATGTATCCTTCCACACTCTGATTTAGGTTCCATACCGGATTTTCCGAATAAGGACCCTTCGTAATTAGGGCCTTGCTCGACACAATATTGCGCCACCCATAAGAACTCCCTGCCTGTGGTTGGACATCTAATAAACACTTGTCCTTGTAGTATTTGCCTTTCAGCCCTCTAGCCAATAGTGAATCTGGACATTCGATTAATCGCCAGAATTGCTTAGCCAGCAGCGCCATGTTAAACTTATCCAAACTTCGAAAACCTAAACCTCCCTTCTCCTTGGATTGGCATAAATCCTCCCATTTTTTCCAATGTATCCCTCCCGCTGAAGCAGAATTCGCCCACCAAAACCGTGCAATAAAAGATTGCACTCTCCTAAGGACCGCTTTCGGGAGTCTAAAACAACTCATCGCATAAGTCGGTAACGCTATAAAAATTGATTTAATCAGAATGTCTTTACCGCCTCGTGATAAATATTGTGTCGTCCAGTTAGCTATCCGGGCTTCTAATCTTTCTGCCACATATGCAAAAATTTGGACCTTTGATCCACTAAGAATCTCAGGTAATCCCAGATACGTCCCTAGGCCCCCCAGATTATGGATCCCTACAATAGACCGAACCGCATCTATGTCTGCTTGTTCTACATTCTATCCAAACTGAATCGAAGATTTATCAAAGTTAATCTTCTGTCCCGATACATACTCATATTCCTTGAAAATTCGCATAATCATTGTGGCCTCCGCCAATGTAGCTTGACAACAAAAAACACCGTATCATCCACAAATAATAAATTTGAAACTGCAGGATTATCCCGTGCTATTCTTACACCTGTAAGTAGACGTTGTTCTACAGCCTTATTGATCTTCACAATAAGTACTTCTATGCACAATATAAACAAATATGGTGACAGAGGATCCCCTGTCGTAGACCCCGCTGAGGAATTATCCTTCCTCCTGGAGACCCATTAATTAAAACTGAGTATTCTACACTCGTAATGCACCACATGATACAACGAACCCATCTCTCACTAAAACCGACTCTGAGCAACAAAGAACGTATGAAGTCCCATTCTACCCTATCATACGCCTTACTCATATCCGTTTTTATGGCCATGAAATATTCCCTAACAGATGTACTTGTCCTAAGGGCATGTACCATCTCATGCGCTATCAAAATATTGTCCGAAATCAGACGACCAGCAACAAACGCCGATTGTGTTTCAGACACTAACTTGGGAAGAACCCTCTTCAACCGTAAACACAAAATTTTGGAAATAATCTTATAGCTAATATTACATAGACTTATTGGTCTAAACTCAGTCATACTAGTTGGTCGGGTCGTCTTCGGAATCAGACAGATGTTTGTTTTATTTAAGGCGTTCTCAAAATAACCTTTCTCCAAGAACTTATTAATCATTCGGACCAAGTCTACTTTAACAAAATCCCATGAGAATTGATAAAAATGAGCCGTCAAACCATCCGGTCCTGGCGCTTTGTCTGGGCTCATTAAGAACAGGGCGTTCTTGACTTTCATCTCATCAACAGGCCGCATCAGCATTTGATTATCCAACTCCGTTACTTTTGTATCCAGTTTCACCAACGGTATCATCGGGGCTCTATTAGAAGAAAATAGACTAGTGAAATAGGCATATGCCTCGTGCACTATATCTGTCTCCTTTGCTATCCATGTCCCATCCCTAGTTATCAGCCCTGATATTCGATTTTGCACTCGTCTCTGTTTGACTTTTGCATGAAAGAATTTGGTATTCTCATCACCTTCTTTCAGCCATTGATTTCAGCTCTTCTGCTGCCAATACATCTCCTCCTCCCAGTATGCCTCTTTTAAATTAATAGTTGCTTCTTCCAATCCTGCCGGATCCAGTATGACAACACTAGCACAGTTATCCACTATTTGTCGGAGATCTAAAATCTTTTGTTGTCCCGATTGGACATTCTCCTTTCTCCAATGAAAAATTTCCTTTCGACATTTTTTTATTTTTTCCGAAACAGAACCACTCTTATTCGACCTAAACTCATATCTTTGCCAACTACGTTCTACTATATCTCGGAATCCTTCTTTCCCGATCCACAGCTTATCAAAACAAAATTGTGTTCTTCTTCCAATCCGTTTTTCAATTTGGAATTTTCCAAAGATTGGCCTATGATCTGACCCTATCATTTCCAAATAATGTATTTTCCCAGATGAAAATAATTCATGCCATTGGACATTTTCATAAGCCTTGTCTAGACAACATCGGACGACCCTGTTTCTGCGAACCCCCCTCCAGGACCAAGTGTTCCCTAATCTTGGAAATTCAAACATACTGCATTCTCTAATCATTTGATTAAAGTGAATAAACAAACTAGAGCTTCTCAAAGCCCCACCTATTTTAAAATTTATATTCAGATTATAATTATTTAAATTTATTTTTATTAGATTTTAAAATTTAACGATTTTATATAAATTTAGAAATCTATAAGAATTATTAAATCTATTAAAATTCACCTTTTAATAAATTACCGAAAGACATCTGCTTGAGAGAATGTGTCGACTCTAATCAGTTTAACTTGGTTCGGTTCGGTCGGGTCGGACTGGCTCGAGTCAGTTTAGATAGGGACATGTGACATAGGCCTCGGCGTTTGGGTATTCGGGTCGGTTTTTAGTACGATCCGATCGGGTCTGGGTATTTCAGGTATAAGATTTTGGTACCCGTTTTGTAACCGAACATTATTCGGTTTGGGTCCGGTTCGGGTCCTCTCGGGTCCGAGTTGGTTCGGGTATATATTTTATATATCCATTTAATAACCGAAACTATTTCGGTTCGGTTCCGGTTCCGGTTCGGGTACGGATATAATGTTGTTAAAAAAAATCGAGTATATTATATACCTAAAAATACCCAAGAAATTATGTATTTGGATATAATTTCGGGTATTCGGGTATTTTAGGTACCCAAATACCTGAAATATTCGGGTACCCGTTCAGATAATCGGGTACCCGTTTGGGTATCAGGTAATACCCGGACCTGACCCGATATTCACGGATCTCTATAACAAGATCCGATAGTTACTTTTGTTTATATCCGAATTGGACCCGGACCTGAAATTTCGGATCAATTTCGGATCGGTTTTCCGGGTCTGGGTAAAATGGCGAGGCCTAATGTGACGTGTCGGATCAAATACAAAACTCCGATTACTTTTTTCGAATCTTCATTTATCCGAATCCGAGATTACATTTGTCTTTTCCGAAGAGGCCCATTGGGCCTTAAATCCAAGCAATTGTATCGTCTAACTTCATACATTTATGCAGACTCTGAACGACGTCGTTTAGCTCAGAATCCCTCTGGCTTAACCTATCTCCAGCCAAAAACCTCTTACACAAGCTTCCTTCAAGTAACACACTACAACCAGCAACGACCCGAACCTTTCTCTCCTTAACCAACCTCCTCATCATTGCTACATCATCCCACGATTTCTGTGCAGTGAACACGCTTGACGCAAGCAAATACCCTGAAGAACAAAAGGGCTCAAGCTCAAGAACCTCAGCTACTGCTTCCGAGGTAATGTTTTCATTTGTAAAACGGTTCCTGCAACCGCTTAGAATCGCTCCCCAAGCACTAGCTCCGGACTTTGGAAGGTTCTTAACTAGTTCCACAGCCGTATCAAGCTCTCCAGCTCGGCTGAGCATGTCTACAATGCAAGAGTAATGCTCCAACGAAGGTTTAACATCTTCAAGCATTGATTTGAAGATCATGAGACCTTTCTTGACCAATCCTCCATGATTACAAGCTGATAAAACTGCCAAATACGTCACAGCGTTTGGTGCGTAACCTTCTCGTTTCATTTCATCGAAGGATGCTAATGCTTTATCTGGTAAACCGTTAATAGCGTATGCTGATATGATCACAGTCCAAGAGACAACGTTTTTCAAATGGATTTGATCGAAAGCCCTTCTTGCAATTTCTATGGCTCCACATTTTGCGTACGCGTCAACAATGGAGGTATCAACTGTGATTTCATTGATGGATAAACCTCTCCGGATAGCAATTCCATGTGCCCATTTGGATTTTCTCAAGTCTGCTGAAACTGAGCATGCCTCGAGAAGATTGATGACCGTTATCACGTTGATCTTATCCCTCATCTGACAGAAGACTGAGATTGCTTCATCAGGTCTACCAGAACAGGCTAATCCAGATATCATTGTGCTACATGATACCGTATCCTTATACGTCATCAAATCAAAGACGGCTCTTGCATCATCAACAAGACTGCAGTTTGTATATGCATCAATCAAAGAGCTCAATGCCACTTCGTTTGATTCGTGACCATGCCGGATTATATAGCAATGTATTGACTTGGAGGGTAATGGCTGCTCAAAGAACTTGCAAACTTGGAGAAGACTCGCAAGAGTAACTTCATCCGCTCCAATTGGCTCTTTTCTTATCAAATGAAACATCTCAAGAGCCTCCTTGTACCTTTGGTTGTGTACAAACCCAGCCAAAATTGAATTCCATGAAACAATATTTGGACAAGTCGTCTCATCAAATATTCTAAATGCTGAATCCATATCAAATCCTTTTGAGTACATATCAATGAGCGAGTTACGCACAAACACATCAGCCAAATCAAAGCCTTTGAGTATCGAATATCCATGAACTGATCTTCCTACATCAATATCTTCCAAAACCGCACAAGCCTTGAGAACCCCTGTTACAGTTACACCATCAGGCTCTGTTTTCGCTTCACGAAGCATCTCTTGGAACAACTTCAATCCAACAACAGGTTCTTGGCTCTGGACACAACTTTTTATAACCACACTCCATGAAATGACATCTCTTTCAGACATTTCATCGAACAATCTACGTGCGCTTGAAGAATCAAATTCTGCGTACATGGACAAGATCGAATTTTGAACAGAATTAATCCCCCAAAATCCACTGTGGATCACGTAGCTATGAATCTTCTCTCCATCAATGTACGATCGTAAATTACGACGCGCATGAATCACAAGAACTAATGTTGAAACATTAGGTTCAAAACCCCAAGCTCTTGACTTCGAAAACCACCAAAGCCCTTCTTCTGCAAAACCATGATCGAGAAGCCCAAAAACAATTACATTCCAGGAAACCGAATCTCTCGATGTCATACAATTAAATTCTCGCATGGCGGAACACAAATCCTCACATTTCACGTAAAAATCAGCAATCGAGTTCCCCACAGAAACGAACGATTCAAACCCTCTCTTAAACAGATTAGCTTGAATGCATTTACCCTGAACCAGCCATGAGAGCTTAGCACAAGCTTTAAAAACGATGGGAAAAACGAAAGGATCGTTAAATTGAACTCCAGCTCTCTGTATCTCTGAATACCCACACAACACTTCCCGCCATTTTCCATTGGCGGAAGCTTGCTTAATCTTCGAGGACAAAGCTTGTAGCTTTGAACATAATTGTGATCCCATTCTCTGATCTTATGATAACAATCCCATTTCCATAGAAACCACACTTGAAGTTGAAGCTTTCAAAGCAGAGTCGTATACAATGGTTTTATGTATGCACTTGAGTATTAGTTAAACCTTTTCCTAATCTGGTTTAACCGTTTAAGTAGTTATATTACAATACACACAGCAAACACTAGACACTAATAGTTACAAGTTACAACATATGCCTTGTCTCTTGTCTATTGCTGCCATGTAGTATACATACGAATTTGGGTTCTCATTATCATTAACAGATACAAAACCAGAGAAACAGAAAAAAGAATATTGTGTTCTTCAAAACAACACTATTGAGCTCGAGCCGCTATTTGCCTAGGACGAAATGAAGAGAGTTGTTGCGGACGATAATGGCCTTGTTGCTGACGGACAGGTTGGGAAGTTCTAGTAGTCCTTCGCTCCAACGGTTTCTCATTGGCAGCTTCGATAAGTTCGAGAGATTCTACCACTTCTTTCATAGATGGACGATCCTTTGGTTCAGGTCCAAGGCATTTTAGAGACAGTTGAGCGACTCGGAAAGCTGACTTGAAAGGGTACTTTCCTTCTAGGCGAGGGTCCATTATGCTCCTTAGCTTTCTTCTCTCGGATAGATGAGGCTTTATCCATTCGGTTAGATTGTGTTGGCCAGTAGGACGGGTTTGATCAAGCGCATGTAAACCGGTTAAGATCTCAGCCAAAACAACTCCAAACCCGTAAACATCACTCTTTACATACAAATGACCTGTTAGAACCAACCAACATGTTCTCAATTTGTTGTTGGAAACCAAAGAACTAAAAGACTAGACATTGTACTATTGTAGTACCTGTAGCAACATACTCTGGAGCTGCATAACCGTGTGTACCCATAACTCTTGTTGTTATGTGAGATTGACTTGCGGAAGGCCCTAATTTTGCCAATCCAAAATCTGATATCTTTGCGTTATATGACTGCATCAAGAGCAAACCAAGCTTTGAACAAAATTCCATGCTTGATTAAGTACATTAAATCCATAAGCAATATGTTTACTTACCCCATCAAGAAGAATGTTTGAAGCTTTGAAATCTCGATAAATTACTTGCTTCTCTGAAGCATGCAGGAATGCTAAGCCTTTAGCTGCTCCTATTGCTATCCTAAGCCTTATCTCCCATGAGAGTGGCTGAATAGCAGAACCCTCTGGATGAATAGAATCAAATAAAGCAATTACAGATGATGACAGATTTTGTATATATAACGAAATGATTTGGATTGAAGAAGGTTCGTACTTCGAAAGAGATGATTCTCTAAGCTCCCTTTCTGCATATATTCATACACAAGAAGCAAGTCTTCACCTTCCAAGCAGTATCCCAACAGCTTCACAAGGTTCGGATGAGAGATTCTCCCAAGAAAATTTACCTCGCACTGCACAAAAACCAAGAAGGAAACTATCCAGTAAACAAACAAAACTCCACATTTCATATCAGAAAAGAAACACTTTTCCCATGATGTATTTCTACTCACTTGCCATTCCTCGAATCCTTGTAAGCTTTCGGTGTTTAGCTTCTTGACAGCAATCACTGTTCCAGTACTGCTTTTCCCGGGTACCTTATCCTCAAGCCAGCCTTTGAAGACTTTCCCAAATCCTCCTTCTCCAAGAACATTCTCAGACTTGAAATTCCTTGTTGAAGCTTTAAGTTCTGCGAGGCTGAATATCCTCAAATTAGGAATAGGAAGTATTGCACCCTCGGGATAAACATCTTCACCACTCCCCACAGAGAACCCACTAGTGCCAGATATATTACTTCCCCTTGAGGTCCCGGTAGTAGTTGTGTTGTTTGATGACTTAAAAGTCCCTACTGCAATTAGAACCATAGGAAACAAAAAGTCAAGTCAAGACACAGACTCACACAACAGATCAGAAACAGCATTAAAATAATATGAATTTTAATCAAGAAAACATAAGAACACAGGCAATTCATCAAAGGTTGAAACTTTCAAAGAACCCATAAGAGAAAACATCAAAAGAAGAGTCTTAACCCAATTAACAAAAGCTTCCATCATTTAACCAAGGCTAAATTGTACACAGAGAAGTAAAACGATAATCTTTATGCATCAACCAAACAAGTACAGAAACTACACTGGTTTTGCAGGTGGATCTCAAAGTATCAACATATTGAGAGGACAAACCTGAACTGATGTTGCCAGTAGAAGTAGGTGTTGTTGTTGAAGGAGAATCAGATGGAGAACCCCAGCAATTTCCCATCCCGAGTAAGAAAAAAATTCAACCAAACCCTTTTTGCCGCTTGTCAAATATACAAAAGTAATTGTCTCCTTAAACAATCATCCACTTCTTTGTCAGATTTAATACTTCAGAAAGAAAAAAATTAACGTGTACTGCTAAAGCAGAGTCCTTTACAAGAAAACATTAAAAGACAAAGTGATGGAAAAAGGATAGATGAAGACCGGAGAAGAATCGTTTAAATTTGGTGTGAAATTGATTATAAAAAGAGAAGAATAAAAGATAACTTTTAGTGCCTCTGATTCGTAGAAATTTCGTCTATTTGTTGTGTGGTGTGAAGCATAAGCAAGTGGCTTGTTGTTATCATAGCATTGAGAGAAGAAAGAGAAGGACTATGAGACTCAAATAAAAGAATGGTGCAAGGATTTTAGGAAGAAAGAGGAGAGAGGTTTTAACAAGTCAACTTAAAAGAAAAATGTTTCAAGTCAGTCTACCAAATAACAAGAAATAAAACAATTAATAAGACCCTTCCATGGGAGTCTTACAAGAGTGTCTCATCAATGCTGTTTACTTTTCAACAAATCATATTTGTAACTATCTCAACCTATATACGTGGATTTTGATTGAAAGACTTATGTAAAGACTTCTAATAGTAAATACTATGATTGGTAATTTTTAAAGATTTATACCGTTTTATATGAGTTTTGGGGACAAACAATTGTTTGGCCTGCTCATAAATATATAGTAGATTATATTGATGACAATGTTTACACAAAGGAGTTGAAAACTTTCGAAAACTGTTAGAAAAAAGGTTTAAAATATGATTTTTTTTTGTCAGCAACAAGTTATATTGGATTACAACTGGCGGATCTAGTAGCCAATGAGTTGTCTTAAGTGAACTTACCGCCGACCACTAAATTAATAGTCATTTGCATTTAAAATATGATCAGATTAAATAGTTTATAATATAAATGAGTAGAATATTAAAGACTATTGGTGACATAACATTGAATAAATAGTAATTAGATCAAATTGAGTATTTAAAATTTTATTTAAATAATTATTTAGGAAATTATGTATAAGGTATAATAATATTTAGAAAATAAATAAATTAGATTACAGTTATTTTTGAAAAATAAAGACTTGATAATGTCAAATAACTGTTTTCTAACTGTGTTAATAATTTGTATCATGCATTTTCGATATGTTCATAATTTCATATTTGTAAGTGGCATTTAGCCTAGTGGCAGGTGGTAAGTCCACAAGAGGTATGCGCACTTGCATATCCTGGGATCGAGTCCCCCCGCTTGCATTTGCAAGAACTTGGCTAATGGACCGGCCATTTGTGGCCCAATGTTGACAAAAAAAAAAATCAACGAATTTTATTTATTTATTTGAAATGTGAAACTTATTTATCAACAAAAAAATATTTATAAATGATGCATAACAAATTGAAATAAATCAGAGAAAAACTAAAAACCAATAGGTAAAAAATCAGCTAAGATAAAACTCAAACCAATGTTTTTGTAATCCTTCAAACTTGTGATGACCTTTGTAGTGCAAGGAAGAAATTATATCTCTTATTACCTTGCTAATCACTCAGATTAGAGTTTCAGTATTCAATTAATTATGATTGTGAATTCTCTAATTTCTTTCTCTTCAAGAGATTAGTATACTGAAGTGTAGAACAATATTTGGAGAAGAAATTTGTCAAGTAAAGCCAAGATTGGAGCAAAGGATGGACTCAACAGTATCAGACCAGTCAAGACTAATTGTTGAACCAAGAAAAATACCATAAAATCCGAACTATACTGTAAAAGTAAACAGACAAACAAAAATGATATGATCACGAGTCTCATAAATTATGGTCTCCAACAAATTTTACAGTCTTAAATCCCTCTCCAAGTTTGAATCCTATCACATGTAGATAGCTTTTCTTTGATAGGAAGATAAGTGATGAAAGAAAATCGAGGAACAGCTTACAGAAACCAAATCACATTGTGCCAAGGAATAATGATTAAACTTCTTTATAACTTCTTTAGATTTGTAGGTTAATTGTTTTTAATGGTCCATGCAAAACATCAATAATATTTTTTGAGAATGCAAATGT
>JAKUCM010005171.1:0-35616 GCA_023374145.1 Lepidium sativum
TAGCTATAAACCATTAACACGGTTAAAAAATTAAAAATATATAAACATCTACTTTTAGAAGAATATATGAACCGAATTTAGCACAATAAATATTTTAACATGGGCAAAATACTTCGTATTATGAATATGTTTGGCTATTACATATTTAGAAGGAAATCAAGAAAATTGGGAATAACAGCAAAGTATATCAGAAGCAATCGAAAAGAGATATATTTAGTAATAAATTCTTCCAAGTAAGCGAGAGATAGAAATTTCTGTAATCATATTAACAAAAGGTTGGAAAGGCTGAGATAAGTATGAATAAGAAATATAATTTTCAAGTGGATAAGGAGTGGTTTTAGCAATAGTATTAGTATGATTATAACAATGAAAATCCTGCAAATGTTTAGGGTGTTTGCGGGGTCTACGAGATTTGGACTCAGAATGAGTGTAAATCTCAGAAGATATTTCATCAAGAGGAAGAAGAACGATATCAGAAGATGGGAGCCTGACAGGCATGTAGAAACCATATGAGGATTTTGCAGGTGATGAAATATGAGGAAAGAAATCTTTTAAAACATCAGAAATAGTAGATGTAGCAAAAGGAAAAATAGCCTCATGAAATATGACATGTCTTGAAATAGAAACTGATCTTGTCTCTAAGTCTAAAACCTTATAACCCTTATAACCTGATGGATACCCCAAGAAAACACAGGCCCTAGCACGCTGATCAAACTTATGTCTAGACTTCAAAGACGTTGACTTATAGCAAAGACACCCAAAAGTTCTAAGAGTATGATACTCTGGTGATTTAGTTGTAAGTGTTTCAAAAGGAGTTTTATTATCAAGAATTGGAGATGGTAACCTATTGATAAGAGAAGCTGCTTTCAACACACAATCCCCCCAGTATTCTAAAGGAACACCTGATTGAAACATTAAGGCCCTAGATACATTCAACAAATGCTGATGTTTTCTTTCAACCACATAATTTTGTTCAGGTGTTTCAGGACATGAATGGTATGTTCTAATGCCTTTTGATTGAAATAACTCAGTAAAATTGAATTCATGAGCATTGTCAGACCTAACAGAACAAACATGAGTATTATACTGAGTTTCTACCAATTGTAAGAAGCTAGGAAATATGTTTAACACAATTTAAGCAAATAAATCCAAGTTGTCTGACTAAAATCATCAACAATAGTAAGAAAGTATTTGAAACCATCAACAGTAGGGACTGCAAAAGGACCCCAAGTATCTATATGAACCAATTCAAAAGGTTTCAAACATCTATTATTACGAGACTGAAATGATAATCGTTTTTGTTTGACAATATGACAAATGTGACAACAAACAGTATTCTTATTATGTGTTTCTTTAGGAAAGACAGAACATATGACATCGAATTAAGTCTAGAAACTGATGGATGACCTAACCTCTTATGCCAAGTATTAGAATCAACCAACAAAGCAAAACATATATGACTAATACCTGGATCACTTTTTATCTAGAATGTAAAGATTGGACATTCGATTACCGACCCCAATCATCGACTCATGAGAAAGATCCTGAATAAAACATTTATTGCATGTGAAGTAGAAACCAACATTAGAATCTGCAGTCATCATACTAACACTAAGTAAACTAAAACGAAATGCAGGTATGAACAAAACATTGTGGAGAGAAATCCCATCAGTTAGTTGAACATAACCAGTGCCTTCTATTTTGACTGTGATTCCATTAGGAAGAGTAACAAACTTTATGTCTAAAGACACATAATCTGTAATTAAATCCCTATTGTGTGTGATATGATGACTAGCCCCAGAGTCTATAACCCAACTATTTAGAGACAGATCAGTTCCTGAAGGTATATTAGAAATCAGCATGTCATAATAAGATCTAGGATGAGAGTAAAAATTCAGAATAGTACCAGATATCTGATTGACAACTGGTCCAGAAGTTGAAATCGAAGCTTTCAGATTTTCTTGGCCTAATGTTGAACAACTAGGCTGAAGCTTGGAACTCAAATATGAAATCATTGTCTGAATCTGCTCCATAGACATAGTGTCTTTTACTCCATCTGAGGTATGATCGTCTATGACAGCCGCTGTAACTCCCACATTCTTATTTACAAAATCCGATTTCTTCCCCCCCTCATTAGGTGACCTGGTGGATAACCATGTAGCTTATAACATCTATCCACAGTATGACCAAGTTTAAAACAATGAGAACATTTTGGCTTTTGTCCTCCGTGAGTAAAGAAAGCAGATGGTGAATCAATTTCCCCAGCTTGAGTAGCAAGGGCAGAGTGAGTAGGTAGATTGAGAGAAGAATTCCCAACTATCCTCTGACTTTCATCTTGATCCAACATGTTGTATATCTCACTTAGACTTGGCCTTGGTTTCATGTTTAAAATCTGACCTCTGATGATGTTAAAGTTGTCATTTAACCCCATCAGAAACTGTATAATGCGACTTGTCTCAGCTTCATCAAGAAGATCTTTCACCTGCTCGCAATCACACCGTTTAGTTGAAGAAGTTTTGGTCTGAGAAAGCTGCTCCCATAATGTCTTCTTCTTAGTGTAATACGTAGACAGAGACAATGATCCTTGTTTAAGACTCATTACAGCCTGTTCAATCTGATATTTGCGTGGTAGATTACTCACTTTATAACGACGATACAGATCACATCTCTACTGCATCCTCATAGTATAAAATATTGTCATAAATTTCCTTTGAAACCACATTCAATAACCAGGATTTAACCATATTATTACATCTACTCCATATCTTGAACATTCTATCACTTTCAGAAGGTCTTGATAATGATCCATCGACGAAACTCAGTTTATTCTTAGCATCTAAACTGATTCGCATAGCAATCGACCAACTATTGTAATTAGTTCCGTCTAAGACATGAGCAACAATAGAAAAACCTGGATGATCAGCTGAATGAAGAAAATAAGGACTATGTGAGCTGTCGAACGAGTTGATTTCTGTCCAAATCGGTCCATAACTCTCCCGAGCTAGAGATCGAACAATGCTTGAGCGATTCTACATATTAGTTACAGGTTCTTCAGATAATGGATCTTCATCATGATTTTGAAGATCGGTAGCTGAAATTTCACCTGATGAAGAATGCGATTTCTGCAAGTTCGATAACTGTGATTTCTTGCCTCCTCTTCGCACCATCGATGAAATTGTAACAACAATTACAAGAATTAAACCAGTAAACTGAAGATTACAAGTGGAGAAACGAAAAATTGAGTTGAGAATTCAGAGATTTGAGCAGGAAATGCTCTGATACCATATGAGAATTTCAAAATCGTAACAAATTCTTCAACTTATTTTCTCATTTCTTAAACCACACCAATATACAAATATTTTGTATATATACAAGTATAAACCGGAAAATTGATTTAACTAAACCGAACTAATTAAGTTAACCATCATAAACCACATTCTCTATGTGAATTATCTCCCAAAAATAGTGGGCATGATATTCTCTTAACTTATTGGGCATAGAGACAAATCCATCTCCAACACTTATTTAGAAAGCTGTACTATATATAACTACAAGATCCGATCGCGAGAACCGTAATTGAAAAGTCTCGATTTGAAGCATGGATCCGAGAACAATAACTGCAAAATAGACTTTCTAACTGTGAATGGTTTAACTATCACAGTTTTAGTCTTAATTTGTTTAAATCTGTAATTGTTGGTTTTCGAAGATGTTGAGAAACAAAAATGTCTCTTTCATCGGTTGACCTAAATTTACCTAGGCAACCAATCAGAGTTTTTGGGTAGATAATTTAGGCCCATGATGATTTTATAAAAGACATACGATAAACTCATATAACAGTCCATAAAATATGCTTTTGGCAATTTATAATTTATATTAATTTTGGAAATTAAGAAAGGAACATATTGTTTAAACAAATGTATACAACTTTTCTATAATTTAAGATCATTACCATCTAAAAGTTCTAAAAATCAAATGAAAATGTAATATAGAAACTCTAGACTTTGTCAAAATTTTCTAGGTAGTGAAAAAAATGATCATGAATCCTTCTAAATAAATATTATATTCGAATTTATGAGTAGGCAATCATGAGATTTTGTTTCTAAATTTTTTTTTTGTCAATATTTAGAATTCACAAAATTCGAATCTCTAACAATATCAAGTGCACTATTCAAAACAAAGAGAGAGAGAGAATAATTTTACCCTATAATATGGTTTTATATTCATTCATATACAACTCGAATAATGTTATTATTAAATGTAATTGGTGTCCAAACATATTGGAAATAAATGAGTAATTCCTTAATATCTCAACTTTGATAGATGGTTGAGATTAAATCTATGAGAACCTAATGAGGTATTAGGTCCTCTCTCCACCTATAAATACTTGTCATTAGACCATCATATTTGCAAGTCTTAAAGAAAAACAACACCTAAAAGTTCTAGGTAAGGGGAGATAAATCTAATCACATATCTTAAGTATTTCATCTTCCATCCAATAGTTCATCCAAGGAATATCATTTTCTCTTTGCAATCATGAATGCATGTAATTCTATGGATCTTCTTATAAATCTATTATGTGATCATCTAGTTGTTTAAAGATCTTAGGTTCATGTAAATAATTAGATTACAAACTCGGGTAAAAAAGTTAGCAGGGATAAGACTTCCTCAATATTTTTTTTTAGTGTTTTCATATTTTAATATTTATATAAAGTGTAAACAAAAATGTGTGATATTTTGAAATACTATGATATAATAAGTGTCTCAAAACAAAAAAAAAAAGTACTTATTTAGCAGTTGTAGTATTAAATTCATAGATTATTAATGACGTCCGAAATAAGCAACTACGTCGCCGAGAAAAAGGAGAAGAAATTGACCTTAGGGTTCACATTGTCCATCACCTGTCCCGTCGTTTTCCTCACCGGAGACGGCACGCAATCCTTAGCTTCGACGCTACACACATTTATTTTACGGTCACAAAAGTGACAACAAAAAGCAAACCTTATTAACACAATTGAGAAAACTTATATTTCTCTCAAACTGTTTACTATTCTAGTAAAGCTAAAACAATTCACTCTTGATTGATGGCAATCCCTAACGGAGCCGTGAGCTTTCTCCGGCGAAGGCTCCTTCCAACGACACTAGTCCACGTCACGGCTCTCGACGGTATCGTTAACGTTAACTCTCTCTTCTCGCTAGCTCTTTTCCTTGGTCTCACAACAAGCGGAAACATCACTTTCCTAGTTTCATCATCAGCCGCAGAGAACCAACATCTCCGCCGATGTGTAGCCGCAAAAGGCAACGCATTAGCGGAGAGGTTAGTCTCAAGCCACGTTTACTCCTTTAGCTTCTTCCTTTTCTCTAGCCTCATCGCTATGTCTCTCAAGCAAGCAATTAGGACAACTACTACAACAAATGGTAACGTTGTGGCAGAGGAGGCGCGTGCGGGAGTGGGGCGCGTGAATTTGGCAGCATTGAGAGTGGGAATCGTTGCTTCTTGTGTTGCTTCGGTTTTGGGATGTGGGTTTTTGACAATGGCTTTAGTTGATCTTATTCAGATCAAGCTTGGACCTTTGGAATGTAAAAGAAGCTTCGAGGCACTTGCTGCTATTGTTCCTTTGGTTGTGCTTGTTCCTTCTGCACTTGTTATCTATTTGTTACTTGTGCTTTATGCATTTATTTATTAACCTGTAATTGGGTTTCTACAAACTTGTGTCTCATAGATTTGAGTTTCAGATTCGATGAATTTAGTAGCTAGAGAGAATCCTCTGTCATCTTACAATAGGTTTTAGATTCCAGTGAATTAAAAAGTACAAAGACATAGAGATAAAGCATTACATCATTGAGACACTATCTTAAAAAGTACAAAGACACAGAGATAAGCAATTACATCATGGTTCTGTTCAACTTGATGTTCTTCTTCTTCTTCTACTACAGAGGCACACTTTGGGAAGTTTCTAATAATATAGTGAACCTGCGAAGATGGCGAGTTGGGAAGTGGGAGGATTGTTAGAAGGAAACGAACAGAGACATGAAAACATATAATTATTTGGTTATGGTACATATAATACCTTGCCACCAGTTTCCTCTAGAGGCTTCATCTTCTGTGGCCTGATCCTTTTTAACCTGATGGATTTAAAGTTTTTCAAAGTCAAGGATTTTTCTCTTCTCTGAAAGAACCAAACATCAAAGTGATATGAATCAGATAGAGGGTAAATGAAAGTGAAGATAACTCACTGTAGGGTAAATATGGTTGTGTGTGGATTGAGAGTGAACATCTTGACCACCGTAGTAAGCAGATGAACTTAGGTTGCAGGTTAAAGGTTCTTTATGTTGTTCTATATCAAAAACCAAAGATACTCATTAGACTTTTTGGACTGGGATGTTATCTTTACTTAATATCAAACCACATGAAGCAACTACTTGAGTCAAGAATGACAAGTGTTCAAGATGATTCATAACATTTTCTGACCAAACTTGGCTAAATATAAATCCATAGAAACCATATTGACTCAAGATGGATGACACATATTCTGAGATTCAAGTCAACAGGTCCAAAGACAAAAATAGTTGGAGAAAGGCTTTTCCACTGACCTGAAGACCCATGTTTGGTGCTTTGGTTGTTTCTTGATGTTCCCTGAAAACGCAGAGAAAGTGGAAAGTAAGATATGGAAGAGGTATAGTAATAGAAGGAACTATGAGAAGAAAGAAAATAATAGAACCTTGGGTTGAGGAAGGAAAATGGAGTTGAGATTAGCAGAGGCAATAGATTCCTTGGGGCCAAAGAGTTGAGAAGCCAAGGAAGAAGACGATGATGATCCTAGTTTCCTTTTACCGTCCATTACTAAGAGAAATGTGTTCTTAAAAGTTAAAACTAATCACTTGGAAGGAAAAGAAAGAGAATTAAGATGATAGTGTGTAGCCACAACAAGATCAATGGATCTATATATAGACATATCGACAATGCTACAATCATAATCTGAATTCTTAACTTTTTGTCGGTTTTAGATATTGTCTCCCACTACCAATTTGATTTAGTTAATTCGGCTTGCTTTTTCTTGCTCTAGTCAAATGATTCTTAGACCAATTTGCCACACTTCAAATTTCATATACAAAAAGGACAGATAATAATTACTTCTTCTATAGGTTTCCAACCTTTCTCGATCATAAAGAGCCAAACTTTAGCTTCTTCAGTTCACTTATCTTAATTGTACAGTATTTTCAAAAATGAAGATTTTGGCGGATAAACTTCATAGATTCTATCGGTTTATGTCAAATTATTATGGTCAAATTTTCTTTGATTCCAAACTAAAAATGGTCTTCTTGTCTCGTCAAGTGGAAGCGATAATGTATATTTGTATCCTTCAACATTCTGAGAGGCCAGAGAACTGTGGAAAATGTAGAAAAGTTCTCAACTTCGAACCTTTTTTTATAAAGATGTTGGTTCCACAAAAGTTCAATCTTTGACTAATCTTATGGAGTATCAGAACAAAGGAATCGAAGTCGCTACATTATCTGGTCTCGTCTAATTGACGAAGACTTTTTTCTTGTAAAGTAGCAGTTCGTTTATCGACTCATTTTATCTCCCTACTTGCACAGATCTGCTTATACTCCTTCAAGATAACACAATTTGGATCTTCATCCACATTGACTTCTCCTGTTAATATTGTTCAGCCCCTGCACACGAAACAGATGAATAACAGTTACAAACCGTTCTTGTGTTTCACTCTGCAATTCAAAACTCAGAATGAACTACTTTCAAATTGCCAAACGACTAAAACTTTATAAATGGAGATAAACAAAATTCCAATAACAATTTGGCAAACACTAAGATAGAAGAGTAGAGTTATGTGCATACACACCTCAACATCTACCAAATATCTCTTCTGGTGGATCATAAGCATGTTTCTCAGGGAACAACTCTTCGAAATCCTTTTTCACTTTGTTTCTAAGAAGCGGATGCGGCAGTAGCCCCTTTAAGAGAACCCTAAATGGCAACTCTTCTGGTGGATCTGGGGATTTCAACATGTCTTCATATACATTCATGGCATCAGCAGGACATCCGTCTCTCAAAAATCCTCTGATAACCTCAGTATAAGTCTGAGAGTCTGGAAAGAGGTTTTCTTTCTTCATTTTTTCCCATAACGCCATTGCCTCGTCCATTCGTTTACTCTTTGCTAAAGATACTATAAGGTCCTTGTACATAAACACATCTGGTTGGTACCATTCTTGCTTTTGGATAACCTCAAACATCTGTAGATTGAAGAAGCTATTATCAACAAAAGTGCATGAATTAAGAGCTACTAGCTAAAGGAAACAAAAGACTTGGGAGAGACATAGGAACCACAAGGAATATGCGTATATGACTTTATTACGCATACAACTACCCTAATGTCAGCTCTGTTCAGGCATTTCGTCGAACAGTTCACGTGCATTTAACCATGGAACTCTGTATCTAACCAAAACCGATCGTTTTATCTAGATAGAAACACAGAATATTGCAATCAAACTATACAAAAACGGAAACACGATCATAGTTGCCAACACAGCTCGAGAATTCCCCCAAACAAACACACTCATTGAATCAAACTAAAAATCCTGAGAGACCCAAAAGAAATTTGAAAAAGTGAAGAACTCACCTTGATAGCTAGACCAGTCTCTCCTTGTCTTTCAAGCTCGCCTACAACAGCTAACATGTCTAATTTCAACAATCTGAAAACATGGGTCTTTATAAACTTCTCCAGCTTCTCGTCGTCTTCTTTCAATCTCTTGAGACCCAGAATTACAAAGAGAGCCTCTTTTCCGATAAGCTTCTTCCCTCTCCAGAGAGGACCCCTTGGTCTCCCGTCATGGAACCGAGAAACAAACACCGTGAAGGGTTTCAGCGGAATCGGGTGATGTAACGTCTTGGGTTTTAGATTCGAGAATGAAATTCGATGTATAGAAGGACTTTTAGTTAGGTTTTGGAAAAGAATCGAAGCGAAAGTTGGGAATTTTCGCGAGAAGACGCGAATGGCTAACATCTCTTTGTACTCTGAAGGTGAGAACTTTGGATCGTTTCTTTAGTTCTCGATACATAAGAGCAGCTCCATTGCTGGCTCATAAAGGATATCTTAATGATTTTTAGCTATTAAAAAGTAATTAATGATAATTTTAGGTAAAAATCGGTTCTTATTAGAGAGGTTAAAGAATGAGTTTGTAGTGGGAAAAAAGTATGCCTGTTCACTTTTTAGAGCATCATCAATTCGTGAAATCCTTGAAGATTTCTTTAAAAAAAAAAAAAAAAAACGCAGCCAATAAGGGTTCGCCCGATTCACCTATGAACATGGTCTTAGTTCTTCTTCCTCGAAATGGCTCTCACGAAAGTGTTGCTGATTCTGGTTCTCTTTGTCTCGTTGTCACTGACCTTGGTGAAATCTAACGATGGCGGACACATCTCGATACTCGTCTCCGAATCGGGTCTTGAATTTGCGAAAAATTACCTCATCAACGAAGTGATTTCTACGACGCTTCCGCTTCAGCTATCATACATAGAGAAGAAGGTTAAAATCCCTCTTATCGGGAATGTTCAAATGGTTCTATCAAATATTCAGATTTACACGGTTAATATCCAGTCTTCGGCGATCGACACGGGAAAAAATGGAATCGTTTTAAGTGTTTTAGGTGCAACTGCTGATTTAAGCATGAACTGATCTTATACTTTCAGAGCTTCCTTCTTTAAGATTTCTGATCATGGAGATGCTTTTGTCAAGGTTAATTATTGGAATTAAAGTTCGATGCTTTTTCAAATGGTGTTTTTGTTTATGCTCTGAAATAATCGAAAAGCAAAATAGGTCTTTTTGTCTTCTATCTTATTCCAAGATTCGAAAGTAAATAGATTATTACTTTTCAATCCTTTTTTCAGGGTGGTTGATGCCTTTGAAAATAAGATAATATCTACTGTTGAGAAATCTGTCTCTAAGAAAATTATAGAGAAGATGAAGAAGCTTGATTCTTTTTGCAATCAATTCCAAAGAAGAGAAAAATTGATGACTCTGCTGCAGTGAATTTTTCTTTTACAGGCAACCCTGTCTTGGGAAATTCGTCCATTGAAGTTAACATCGACGGTTTATTCATGCCAACAAAGGGTGCTGTTAATAAAGTTTCAGGATCTCATTCTTCTTCTCACATTTGCGGGGTTAACAGAATGATGACAATTTCAATAGAAGAAGAAGTTTTCAATTCTGCAACTCTTGTCTACTTCAATGTTAGTGCTCATAGTTTAAAAGGTCTATGGATTGATTGATGAGTATTTGTCCTTACTCTTGAAGGTTGTAGCTCGTTTCAATGAGGTTGTGACAAAGTTGATTTTGGAGGGAGCAATTGAAACTTTCAAAAAGTACTCAGTCAGAGAAGAAGACATTAAAGTAAACTCCTTTGTTTGTAATGATATGTTAAGTCATAATAGTAAGATATGAGCTTTGACAAAGCTAACTACAGTCTTTTGATTCAGGTTATATGGGCCCTTGGTAGCTTTGAGATCGGGGTCGTTGCACAGAATCTCGGGAAATCAGGAAAATTTCATGCCGTGTTATGTATAGGCGCTGTGGTGATGATTCTTGTTCTAAACAATTCTCATCTAATTGTATTTCTCTTGTCATGGTTAGATAAGAGGAGATATCACACATTATGATGTTGTTGCCAACTCTGCTCCATCTTTCTGCTAGCATAAATTCTGGTTAAGTTATGTTATGCAAGAGTTGATTATTTTTATCTTATTTATTATAATGGATAAACACTGAATCTGTGGTTGAAACTGAAACTCTAGGCTCTGAATCGATCTGGTGGTAAAGCCGGCAATAAGCGAGCTGAAACTGCTTTAACAGCGGTAAGTATCAATATGATCAATTCGTTACGCTAAGAACAAGTATATAAATTCTTCATCATTCCATTAAGCAAATGGTTATGCTATCACCAATACGGGTGCTTATGTCTTTTCGGTAAAGTCCTGAAATTTTCATTCCTTTTCATTTTGTAACTTGAGATGGCGTCACTATTTGAGCACCACCTGAACTAGCTTTGCTCATTCCAGAGATGAATAATGACCACGTATGAGAACTTCTTGCTGTTGTCATACTTGGTTACAATCCAATCTCCATTGTTGTCTTCCTTCTTGTCTTCCTCATCTCTT
Source organism: Lepidium sativum (assembly GCA_023374145.1). Classification (NCBI taxonomy): domain Eukaryota; kingdom Viridiplantae; phylum Streptophyta; class Magnoliopsida; order Brassicales; family Brassicaceae; genus Lepidium; species Lepidium sativum. The sequence continues at coordinate 11,168 of JAKUCM010005171.1, forward strand.
CAATGGTATAATTCTCTCCTCGTTTCTCTCTCCTCCTTCTCTTAATTTGTCCTCAATGGTAAAGCATGAGCTCCAAATCCTTATGTTCCCTCTAGCATTATTTCATTCTTTTGCATATGGTACTTCACAGAGGAGCTCCCTGGTTGCTTTGACTTCAATCTTGATAACATATTGGCTCCAGAGATAAGTTTCAACTAATCACATACCTTTATAACATTTGTAAATATTCACTAACATTTGTAACATTTGACACTTTTGTGACTTTTGCAAAGATTAGCATTTGTAATATTTTACATTTAAAATAAAATTTTAAGAACCCTATGTGGGATTCTACAATTGGAACCCCACAAAACTTAAAAACCATTCAAGAATTCTTAATCTATTATTTAAATTAAAAATAATTTAAGAACCTCATTAGAAGTTCTTAGGGATGGAGGTGGTCTAACATAAAACTCACAACGGTAGTGAAGTTAACTAAACGACAACGTTTTAACTTCCCATCATTGCACTTTGGAAGTGAAACTACACTTGTTCCCATACAAAACGAACTTGTCACACAAAACGGCAGTTGAACTATGATCAGGAACTAAACGAATAAGGTTGGAATCACTCCATCTTAGGAACACTCAATGATCATAAGATTCCAAGCTTTGGCTTTGCGGAAAATGGAACGAAGCTAGAAATGGAGGTAAAATGAGATTGACTCGCTCAATCAATGGACGACAAGAGAGACATGTATTGTACAAGAACTCTGTTTCTCAGCTTCAAATGAGACTAGTAACTCGCTTGCAAGACACAGTTGATCGCAAGAACTAATTCAAAGACTCACACTTTGAAGGAAAACACTTTGTATTCAAAACCATAGGTAATAACTTGAAAATGTAACGAGAACTAGATGAGCTTATATGGAGCTTGTACAGAGGAGAAAAGCCAACGGTCATGAGGCCAAATTTAGAAAAGAAATTCTCAAAATTGAATAAGGAGTAGCAGTCTTAATGTCCTACCCACTGGAGAGTAAATGACTCCAATGTGAACACGTTCAAGAAAAGAAAGATGAAGTCCCAGAGGATTCACCCAATCCTGTAAGTTCTGGTACATTTTGGAACATATTTGGAAGCTTCAAGACGATATACATATGAGAAGAGCAATTCACTTCGGTTCAATGTTTTTGGTTCATTTTTACTTTTACCGGTTTTGTTAAACCATTTATTAAACATTGATTGAATCGAGTCTTCTTCTTCTTCTTAAGTAGATTTTGTAACAGAAGAAGAGTTAACACTCACACTCGATTCTCTCTTTTCTTGTAACAAACTTTGAGAGTTTTCATCAATGAAATCAGTTCACAACTCTGATTAATCGGAGTTGTATTTGTTCTCCAATATGGTATCAGAGTTTTGAAGCAAGCTTCAACTTTTTCGATCTTCTTCCGCTGACTTCTTTCTCTCTTTTCTTCTTCTTCCTCTTCCTCTTGTTGTTCTCGCCGATTAATTCTTTGGGTTTCTTTGTAGAACATATCGAGTTTCGATCGATTCTCTCCTTGTTTTCTTTCTTTCTAACTCAAAATCTGCAAGATGTTGAATCTTCGGAAAAGAAGAGTTCCAAGTTCTTCCTCTTCCTATAGAACTAGAAGAACTGTACGAGCTCGCAAAATTGAGTCTTTGGAAGAAAGTCAAGCTCATCACACTGAAGATCGAGCTGCTGAAAGCCATCCCATTCTGATAAAAACTCTGACGGATAATGCCTCAGCAAAAGAACCGATTCAAAATCAAGGTATGGAAATACCTCAGAACGGCAAGAATGCGAATCAGAATTCCTTCCAATTTGAAGGGATTCAATATTCACCCTATTTTCTAAGCAGTAATGATAACCTAGGTACTTCTCTCGTATCCAAAATTCTTGATGGTGGGAATTATAGTACTTGGAACATTGCTATGACCATTTCATTAGATGCGAAGAACAAAATAGGATTTGTAGATGGATCTTTGCCTCGTCCTGATGAATCACATTCCCATTATAGAATATGGTCACGCTGCAATAGCATGGTTAAAGCCTGGATTTTCAATTCGGTAAATAAAGAGATATATGGGAGTATTTTGAGATTTCAGGATGCATCAGACATATGGAAAGATCTTCTCATTCGATTTCAAGTCACCAATCTACCACGAGCCTATCAGCTATCTCAACAGATATGGTCTTTACAGCAAGGTGCAATGGATCTTTCCACTTACTACACTCGGCTAAAGACTCTCTGGGACGAATTAGAATCAACAGAATGCACTAAGACCTGTAAAACTTGTGCTTGTTGTAAATCAACCGCAGAAAAGGGGGAGAATGCACGTGTGGTAAAGTTTCTTTCGGGGTTGAATGATTCATATAATGCTGTGAAGACGCAGATCATCATGAAGAAGCATGTTCCTAGCCTGTCAAGTGTCTATAACCTGCTAGATCAGGATCACAGTCAGCGTAACCTTCAACCAATTGTTCAGGGTTCAGTCTTTCAAACCTCTCACGTATCTGCAACTAACAAAGTTACTGCAAAACCTCAAAGGCCAACGTGCACACACTGCAGATATGTGGGACACAATATAGACAAATGCTTCAAGATTCATGGTTATCCGCCTAATTTCAAACATAAACAGAAAGGGAATTCAGTCAAAGCAGCTGTAAGCCAATGTTCTTTTGAAGATACAAAGTCTGACACAGATAGTATTCAGGAACGGCTCAAAACTCTTTCCAAAGACCAGATAGAAGGGGTGATAGCTTTCTTTAACACTCAAATGAATGCTGGTTCTTCAAACACAACTGCTGGAAAATCAACTAAAGGGGGAACAATAACTGCACTACCAGGTATGACTTTTAACTCTTCTACATGTTTCTTTGTAGGAGCTTTAAAAGCTACAGGTAGCGTCTTGACCTCACATCATGGGTATTAGACAGTGGTGCTACACACCATGTCGTTCATGAAAAATCTTTTTTCTGTGATCTCTCTTGCTATCAGACAAACATGTATCTCTTCCTACATGAACTTTCATCACCATTGCGGGAATGGGTAGTGTCAGGATTAGTGATCATCTTACCCTTAATAATGTTCTTTTTATCCCTGACTTTAGGTTGAATTTAATAAGTGTAAGCCAATTAACTAAAGACATGAAGCTCAATATGGAGCTCAAGTAAGAGGTGTAAGGTCTGACAATGCACCTGAGCTCCGTTTTGAAGCTCTCTTTCTCTCAAAAGGAATTAGAGCATACCATTCATGCCCTGAAACACCTGAGCAGAACTCGGTTGTAGAAAGAAAGCACCAACACCTTTTAAATGTGGCTCGGTCACTTCTCTTTCAAAGCAATGTTGATCTTCAACATTGGGGAGACTGTGTATTAACCTCGGCTTTCCTCATTAATAGGTTGCCAACGCCATTGCTTGGGAACAAGTCACCCATTGAGGTTTTGACAGGAAAGATTCCTGAGTACAAAGATCTCAAGGTCTTCGGTTGTCTATGTTACAACGCAACTTCCACTAAGAACAAACATAAGTTCTTACCAAGAGCAAAACCATGCATTTTTCTGGGGTATCCAATGGGATACAAGGGATACAAACTAATGGATCTAGAGACAAATAACATCTTTATTTCCCGGAATGTGGTGTTTTATGAAAGCATTTTTCCTTTCAAGAATGAGTCTGAACTAACTAAGGATGTAACTGCTTTCTTTGAAACAGATTCACATGACATCTCAGGAAATAAAAATGAGCACAACGAGCTAATCAACAAAGACTTGGAACACATAGACTCTGGAATACAGGAGACAATCTTCGAAGGAGCAAAGAATACCACGAATTTGTCAAATACTCATCTTAACACCTCTGCTTCACATTCCAGAAGAAAATCAAAAATACCAAGACATTTAGCAGTTTACTATGTTAATATTACAGAGACTGATGTATCTTTTCCTCTTGCAGCCTTCTTGTCTTATGACAAATTATCGGAAGAATACAGAAGGTACATCTTCTCTGTAATGGCTTTGGGAGAACCAACAAGCTTCGCACATGCCAAGAAGTCTGATACGTGGTTAACAGGTATGAATGAAGAACTCAAAGCTCTTGAAGGTTCAGACACATGGAAGATCTGCTCATTGCCTAAAGACAAGAAAGCAATTGGTTGTAGATGGATCTACAAAACAAAGCTTCATGCAGACGGCACTCTAGAGAGATATAAGGCAAGACTAGTGGCGAAGGGTTATACACAACAGGAAGGGATCGATTTCATAGACACCTTCTCCCCTGTAGCCAAAATGACAACAGTTAAAACCTTGCTTGCAGTGGCAGCAGCAAAACAATGGAGCCTCACACAGTTAGACATCTCAAACGCCTTCCTAAATGGTGACTTAGAGGAGGAGATATACATGAATCTTCCTCCGGGGTACACCACTTCTGATGACCAGAAACTTCCCAAAGATGCAGTTTGCAGGCTGAACAAGTCGATATATGGACTGAAGCAGGCCTCGCGTCAATGGTTTCTCAAATTCAGCAGCTCCTTACTCGAGCTAGGCTTCACAAAATCTAATACTGACCATACTCTTTTCATTCAAAACGTCAAAGGGAAGTATGTTGCAGTACTAGTATACGTAGATGATATCATAATTGCTTCAAATAATGAAGATTATGTGACAGATTTGAAGAAGTCCTTACAACATTGTTTCAAGCTGCGAGATCTTGGACCATTAAGATACTTCCTAGGCTTGGAAATAGCTAGAGCCAGCACTGGAATTTATGTATGTCAGAGAAAATATGTTCTGGAATTGCTAGCTGAAGCAGGATTACAAGCTTGCAAGCCTACAAGTGTTCCCATGGAGCCATGTATCTCATTAATTGTTGATAGTACAGAGCCAACATTATCTGATGCATCCACCTATAGACGTCTAGTAGGCAGATTAATGTATTTGACCATCACTCGGCCAGATATTACTTATGCAGTTAATCGGCTCTGTCAGTTTACATCGAGTCCAAAATAATCTCATTTACAGGCAGAATATAGAGTCCTCAGATACTTAAAAGGGTCGATTAATCTTGGTATGTTCTATTCTGCTAATAACAATTTGATTTTAAAGGCCTTCACAGATGCAGATTTGGGTTCATGCAAGGATACTCGATGATCAATATCAGGATATTGTATGCTACTTGGTGATTTGCTTATTTCGTGGAAAAGCAAGAAGCAAACCACACTCTCTTTATCATCGACAGAGTCAGAGTATAGGGCAATGGGATTAGCAGTTAAAGAAGTCCAATGGCTGACAAATTTGTTAAATCCTGTCTTCCATGAGAGAACAAAACATCTTGAATTGGACTGTCATATAGTAAGGGAGAAAGTGCAAAGTAGGCTCATCAAGACACTTCACATTAACACCAATCTGCAGCTAGCTGATGTCTTCACAAAACCTCTAGGACCGAGCAAGTTCAATCAGTTCATAAGCAAGATGTCACTCAAAACAATATGACTGTCATCTTGAGGGAGGCTATTAGAAGAGCAATTCACTTCGGTTCAATGTTTTTGGTTCATTTTTACTTTTACCGGTTTTGTTAAACCATTTATTAAACATTGATTGAATCGAGTATTCTTCTTCTTCTTAAGTAGATTTTGTAACAGAAGAAGAATTAACACTCACACTCGATTCTCTCTTTTCTTGTAACAAACTTTGAGAGTTTTCATCAATGAAATCAGTTCACAACTCCGAATTAATCGGAGTTGTATTTGTTCTCCAATAACATTCTCCAAGGTTGCCACACATAAGTATGAAGTGTCGGATCTAAAGCTCTGTAACGTTGAATACCGAAAACTGACTTCATTCAATAGCATAAACTTGGCTTATAACTTGCCATGATTTCAACTAACAAAACCCCTACAAATCAGCAACAACATTACTACAACTAAGCATAACTCTAACTACTTTAAACACTTAACTTGACCACTAACAGACACAAAAGACTAATTCAAACATGACTCAAACGACTACTTTCTGGTTCTGTTTACTTCAACATGAAGGTCCTTTAAGATAAGTGGGTAGTGGACTTGCCGTAAACTTATATTGGTTTTCTATGTTTATGCTGTGGTGTTAAAAAATGTATGAAAACACGATAGTTCGAATTGAAATAGACTATTTTCCCACCCTTTGTATAACATAAGACAACAAGGCCATGTTGTAGCACAAGTCTTCAATCCGCCCATCTCCACATCTTGATTGCTTTAATTTTACTTACTTTGTTTATTGATGTTCATAAATAATAAACTTATCCTGAAAAGTCAGAATTAACAAGCATAATTGACGCTAACATTAAAAAACAGGAACTGATTCTAACTCATCAGCTGTAGCATAAACAACAATGGGACTTCTCACAGAATGGACACCATCAGACCAGATCAGATGTGCAGACATAAGTTTTTCATCTTCCGGACCTTCGCCTGAAACGGTCACCGTGAAGGACTTCTTCTCGTACACAGACTTCAGAGACAAGACATCCGGAACAACCTTGACTTTGAGTTTGGATCCATCTACCTTTGCCTTGTATGTAGGATTAGCCCTACCGACATTAGTGACTGTTCTATGGAAAGTCAGTTTGAACGGCGTTTTCTCTGAGACTTGAGCAGTCATCGAAGTATAGTTTAGGTTTTGGGGTAAAAATTTAGTTTGTTTCCTAGTGCAACTGCTGCTATCACTGGACATGAGTCTTAACTTATTTCCAGTGTAGTTCATACCGCAGAGAACAGAAATGTGGTCGGATTTATTAGTTTCATAGACGAGTCCAGGATGAATTGCAGTTACTGGATCGACATGGCCTGCTCCGTAAGCAAACTCTGCTAACTCATTAAACGGAGAAGTAGATGCATTCATTGGCCAAGCTGCAAGAAAACAGAGTATTATGAATTTTTTCATGCAATACAAGAAAACTATGTTGTACTTAACAGAGTACTCCTAAAACAGAGTGGATTTTATTTTGCTTACCGGTAGTCATGATGGCAGATTGGATCATGGAAGGAGACCAGCGTGGGTGAAATGTTTTTATGTAAGCGGCTACACCAGCAACGTGCGGACAAGACATTGAAGTTCCGGTATCAACAAAGTACTTTACACGCCTTGTGTCTGATTTTCCGGCTGGGGCATCAGGAGAATAGGCAGCAAGGATCTCTGCTCCAGGCGCTGTTATATCCGGCTGGAATTCAAATTCACATTCAATCATATGCAGAACTGGTAGATTGACAAATACTAGTAATCAAAGTTTCTCTGTTTGTTTCAATACCTTTAAAATATCAGGAGTGATTGTGTTTGGACCACGGGATGAGTAGGATGCAATGTCGGCAGCTTTCTGGTTAAAGATCGTCTCACTTCTCAAAATAGTTGCTTTGAGGTTTCTGGTCAAGACCAAAACAAATCAAGCTTTAAGATGGATAAGTGTTAAGAAATAGTATAAAACGTAGGGACGTTCTTTACTTTGTGGAGTTCATATACGTGAGGAAAGTGTTATAGTCGTCTTCAGAGAGAACAGAGACTGGAAAAGGGAAGACATCTGCAAAGTCTTCATTGCGTCTGAGAGCAATGGACGCGACGGCTCCCATAGCATGAGCTTCATCAGCATTTTCCGGGGAATCACATAAAACAATTTTTCCTTTCACGCGTTTACTATCTAGACAGCCTGGATTGCAGAACCTGAAACCGCAGTTTCAGTTAAACCCGTTGTTACAAGAGCAAAATAGATACAAAAATGCATGTTGTTCGGGAAAGAGATTACCCAGCAGAAGCAGCACCACAACTTTTCGAGCAATTGATTTCTGTACACCAAAGGGTACTTTTTCCCCTTAAGATCAAACGAATTTATAGATCTTCCCTGTTTCACAACAAACCATTAATGTTAAAAGAACACACGTTGGTTGTCTTAAAGGAACAAAGATCTATTTCTTGGTACTCACGACAAATGTCTTGCCGTCTCCTAGAACAACTTTGGTGACAAATGCACGGTTCGTATTACTAGCAGCAACAGTGAACATACACGGCGAAATGCTTGCGACTGTACTATGTTTCGGACCATCGTTCCCTGCGGAATTTACTGTAAGGATTCCCTTGGCCATGGCATGAAAAGCCTCGATCGCGATAGGGTCTTGTTCGAAGGGTGAAGCGCTATCTCCACCGATGGAGACGGTGATGATGTCTACATTGTCCGCTATGGCATCATCGAATGCGGAGAGAATTGCTTCAGTAGGGCATCCGTTGGGACCAGCTTCACATACTTTATAAACAGAAATTCTTGCAGCTGGAACGCCACCTCTCGCAGTTCCATTACCGATTCCATAAAAACTCACGTCCTTGACAGCATTTCCAGCCGCCGTTGATGATGTGTGCGATCCATGCCCCATGTTATCCCTCGCTGAGTGAGGAAGCACTTCTACTTTTAGGTGTGTAATACCGTGCTCCAATAAGCTTGCTGTATACAACATATAAAAAAGTAAGAAATTGACGAATCGTTGCGCTAGGTACTTAACTGTACGATCGGTTGGAAGGGTTATGTACTTGTTGCAAGAGAAGTTTTGTCCGCCTTCACAAATACCATTCCATTTTTTAGGTGGAGGACCAAAGCCTTTGTCTTTGAAGCTTTCAGATTCAGGGTAGATTCCACTGTCGATGACACCAATGATTATATCACTCTCTATGACATTGTTTCGCTTCGTCGTTTTGCTTTCCTTGAGACCCATGAAATTCCACGAACTTGTTGTTTGGAGCTTAAGTTTCTTGCTAGGAAACACAGACACGACTCCTTCCATACCTAAGAAAATGAACACAAAAAGATCGATATAGCAAAACAACTAAAACACATAGTGCTTAATTTGAGTAATTTCACTTACTTGCTAGAATCTCTCTTTCAGATTCGCTTAGCCGGGATGCGAATCCATTGAAACTCCTTGTATAACTCCGAACCAAACGATTCTCTATCGAACTACAAAAAGAAAAAGACATTTTACTTTCGTTAGTGAATTTTTGTCGACCTTGAGATTCGATTGATAAAATGAAACCAGTCCCATAAAAAATATATTAGGACTGATCTATTAAAATTCGATTAGTTTTACCTCTCCAATGACTTCTTGAAGAATACTAGTTTGATGGGACATTGGCATGTAGTCTGCATGAGCAGGAAGTGCACCCATATATACTATATACACCTACAAGCATCATCATCATCATCATCATCATCATCAAGTCATCAATTATGCAGTTAGAACCATTAGACGATCCTAATAATAAAATTACCTGTTTCTCTTGTTCATTATTGGCTGCCGAGGCCAAACTCATAAGCAAGACAAAGAGACAAGAGAGGAGACAGTAGGAGCATGTTGCTTTTGCCATATTTTTATTGATTTTTTTGTGAGAATGAAACAAAAATTTAGAGGCGAAATATAATGTAAGAGGGGTCAAATACGCAATCATAGTCCTTTAACTCTGTTTCTCTAATTATTTCATATATTAATAGCATTATATGATGTATTACCATATTAATGATTTTGATTGTAGCGTTTGATTTTCTACCGTTTCCTGTTTCAATATTATGACATAATTTTCTTAAATAAGTATTCTTCATGAATACAGGAAAATATTAAACAGAAAAACCCTTAAAGTCAAAAGGTGATTTTTTAGCTATTTTGTTAATTCTGTTTCCAATTTCTGAATAAAAGAAGTTTATTTATGAGAAGAATTTTATGGATTTATAAATTTTAACAAACTTATATATCAATCATTGTGTTTAATTTTCTTTTATCAAAATCATGTCTTATTAATTTTATATCTTTAAAATCATACATTATTCAATTTAAAGATTTGACTCTAGAATTGCTTCTATAATGAAATAATTAATTTGAATAGATTTATTAGTAAATTTGATTTAAAAATCAAAGACTCAAGTTTTAGTAAAATCTATTTTTCATAATTTTAAAATTAATAAAATTTTCATAATTTTTTAAATCTTACAAAAATTTCTAAAATAGATCTTCCAATAATAACTGTTACATGTCACTTATAAATTACCACTAAAATTTTATTGAATCAAAACCCCTAGACAAGAATGTTTTAATAATGCAAATGGCATCTAACTAAATGGCAAACGGTAAGTCTACTACGTATTTGCATAACCCGAGATCGACTCCTCCTGTCTACATTATGTAGGAATTTGGCTATTAGACCGGCCAGTTGTGGTCCAATATAATCTGTCATTGACAAAAATAAAATTTTTTAATAATTAATTTTATTATGCTCAGTATTGTGCCCGAATATATTGCAAATCAAAATAACTGTTAAATGCATAGTCTGAATTTGGTTATTTATGGCAGCATAATTATGTGAGACAATACATCATTTGTTCTAATAATTAGTAGTTACTTTGCAGGCAATGTATCTAACCTTTCTTTGATCCGGATATTACAAATTATCTCCCACATTTTCTGAAACTTTTCTGAAACTCTGAGAGAGCATTCCCTTGTGGTCGAGCTTGATCATAGGCACCATGTGGTCGAGCTTGATCATCTTTCTGTTAACACCATGTGGTCGATTGATCATCTTCACAGCTAACTGAGGCAGAAGTTGAAGACTGCGTCGAACCCTCATTAGTCTTCCTTCTCTTTGACATTTCCTGGTTTTCTTTTTGGCACCATTTTTATCATGTTGAAGTTCTCTCCGAGCATGCTCGAGAGTGAACTTTTGCTTATGATTATTGAAGAAAATCTGATGAGCCATCTTTATAACATTATTCTCGTTTTGATCACTACATTTCTGAGATGATGCAGCATCAAAGCACCCCACAAATTTGCAGACACGGTCATTAATCTTCGACCACCTTTACTTACCAGTGGCTTGGCTCCCGCAACCTTAATCACTTCTTTAATTAAAATACATAACCCAACATTTTTTGAAACCCCAAAATCCTAATTTTGACGAACCCTAATTTCGAAACGACCAAAATCCTAATCTCATAAATCAAACTACCGTAACTACAAAATAAGTTGAAGACGTACCTAGATGGTTGGGGTTAAGAAACCCCAAGAAATTTGGTGAAGCTTCTCGGCCAAATCGCCATTGATTTTGGTGAAGTTTCGCGGCCAAATCGAAGTCGATGGTTCTGATGATGCTCTGACACCGTTGAGATGAAGAAGAGGAAGAGAAGATAAGCGGTGAACTGATGTCTGTAGAAAAAATGGACGAAATCGACTCAAATCGCTGAAATCTCCACAGAGAGAAGAGGAGGAAGAGAAGAAAGCCGAAGAAATGAGACAACATGTCGCGACCCTTCTCTTCTTTTTTTTGGGGCCAAAATGCCTCAACCACTCATGTGCCAACACGTAAGAGACTCTTAAAAACCCTAATTAAGAAGCGATTCTTAGCTTTAATATATGTTTTGATTAAATTTTAAAAAATTCACTAAAATACTCAGTAAGAACCCATCAATGGAAGTGGTCTAAGACTCTTATCGACATGTGAATACCTCAACTTTCGCGTGAATGGAAGAGAGAGTTCTATGATATATTTTTACTTATTTTTATATTTCGTATTGTGTTGTATAATTATTTATTAGCTGCTAGAACAGAGAGAGTTCTATTAATTATTTATGGAAGAGAGAGTTCTATGATATATTTTTACTTGTTTCGATATTTTGTATTATACCGTATAATTATTTATTAGTTTGTTCTCATTAATTGTAATAGTGTACCTAGGAATTATGACCATTAAGGAGACAAGAAGAAGAAAATAAAGAACTATTTTAATAAAGTCTTAGTTGCATGCAAAGGCTACCTAGGTACCGTGAAGGGATCAAGATAAAACGTAATTTTGAATGTGAATGTATGTGGATTGTGAATGTACTTTCTTTGGAGGTAGTTTCCTCTATTTATAGATGAATATAGGAGGTTTAGATCTAGATTACGATGTAAGATTTCATTTTCCTAATAGGAATATTGAAATTATCTCTAAAAAATCTTCCTAGATACTAGGAAATATTACATATTTGAAATATGGAATATTTCTTATCTTCATGATGGACCGAGGTCTGAGATGAGCTTTGGACCGAGATGAGTTTTTGGACGAGTTGAGATTTTAGACCGAGATCTGAGACTTGTACTTAGCCAAGTTGGACTATGTTAAGGTAATGGTGGGGTGAAACCCACCTCAAACAATAGTCCCCCCCCCCCCCCCCCCCCCCCCCCCCCCCCCCCCCCAATTCAGGAGAATAAATTATTTGAGTTCAGCAAATTTCAAGAAAATGATATAGTCCTCCGTATATTAAAATGGTGTGAGGTGCATGCATGTGTTTGAGGTGGAGATCAATTTTTAAGAGATGCGAGAACTAGGCTGCAGCTTCACTGCGAGAGTTAGATCTCAGCTAATGAGATGCAAGAAAATTTTTTTGGATTTAACTGCAAAAAATAGAGGTTTTAACTTAAGATTTGCAAGAAATTAGGTCATAACATAAGATTAGTTGAGAATTAGACACCCTTATTTGGCCCTTAATGAGAATCAATCATGTATGCTCTTTTATAATTGGCGGATTTTAAGACTCGACTTAAGATCTTTTCTTTAAGAGATTCGAGAGTTAGATCTTGACATAATTGCGAGAGTTATATCTCAGTTTAATTGGGAGAGCGGCGAAAGTAGCTAAGCATGATTTTAAAAAAGTAATGCTTAATAAAATAACAAAACATGAGAGATACTTATTTGAAGGTGTGATTGGTCTTCTTCTTGCTTCCTTTTGCGTAAAGAATTTTGTTATCCCCCTCTTCTAGTGCCAACTGTTCGAACCGATTTTAGTACAAGGTTCTAAATCCTGATTCTGATTATTTGTAATAGTGTAGGTAAGAATTATGATCATTAAAGAGACAAAAAGAAGAAAATAAAGAATGATTTTATCAATTTTTAGCTTCACCCAAATGCTACCACGTACCTAGAAGGGATCAAGCCAAAACGTAGTTCTGAATGTGAATGCATGTGAATTCTGAATACCCTCTCTTTAGAGGTAGCCTCCTCTATTTATTGATGAATATAGGAGGTTTAGACCTACAATATAACCTCTTTAAATTAATATTCACTAATAACCTCTATATAATAATATAATAATATATAGATAAAAATAAAAATATTATTTTAGTGTAGTCCAAACATTATTAATTTATAGAGGTTTAACTGTACATTACAATGTAAGATATTATTTTATTAATAGAAATATTGACATTATCTCTAAAACATCTTCCTAAATTATTGGAAATATCACATATTTGAAATATGAAATATTTCTTATCTTCTCGATGGACTGAGCTATGAGTGAGTTTTGGGCCGAGATGATTTTTTTGATGAGTTAAACTTTTAGACCGAAGAGACTTGTATTTAGCCGAGTTGAATTTATGTTAGACTAATGGTAGGATGAAACTCACCTCTAACATTAGCTAAAGAAGTATTAAATAGATTAGAAACAATGTTTTAAATCAGAAAGATCACATAAATAAATGTTTTCTTAATCTATATGCAAAAACCTTAACTATTATCTAATCCGACACAAATAAAGACTATATAATATTTTTCATGTTAAAACACTCTAAATAACACACCTTTTCTCTAATCCTGGTTTGCTAGAGAACATCTGAGAGAGAGCCATAGACTAATAATTTATAAGTATTATCATCCAATTGCCAAAACCCAAGAAAATTATTGCCCTAATTTAATTTATAAAGTTCAAGTATTATAGTAAGTTCCTGTAATAGCTTGAGAACATGCATTAATTTGTTTTGCCAGCCTGCTTGCAAATCATTAGTTGCCACATCAGTATGGTAACTGAAGTCTTTGTCTATATTCTCCAATACGGCGTCGTTTTAGTTCCTAACACACAGATACGTACAGACCACGCGTATATATATAAAATACAGTATAATCTTTTGTTTTTTACTTTATTGCTTCCTCTCGCGAAGAAGAAGATAAACGAAGAAGAAGACCCAACTTATTAAACAACAATTCCTCACAACTTTTCCACATTCCACCATTAATTGAGAAACACCACAGAGAATTAAGGTTTCTCAATTGAAGTTTCTTTCGTCCTTTGTAGATCTGAAGTGAGGCGTTGAAATTTGATTTTTTATTTTTTTCTCGATTCATCCGCCATTTTTCTTGTTGTCCAGCGAATAAAAGGTACACGAATCGTTCCTTCTTTTGATTTAATTATTTCTCGTCTTTAATTTCGTTGGATCTGGGTTTGATTTTGGAGAAGACTTATGAGAGTCCTTTTTTCAAATGTATAGGTTTGATCGCGAGATCGACGAGGAGAAAGAAAAATGACGCATCGAGTAGATCAGGAATACGATTATTTGTTTAAGATCGTGTTGATCGGTGATTCTGGTGTAGGGAAATCGAACATCTTGTCGAGATTTACCAGAAATGAGTTTTGCTTGGAATCCAAATCCACCATCGGTGTCGAATTCGCCACCAGAACTACTCAGGTAATTCGATTTTTTTTCTCTAAGTTTAGAATATTTCGCTGTTAGACTTAGAGAAATTTGAACAAATGATCATTTTGAGTTACACGTGATTGAAGTGATGTGTATATGCAAAGGCTTAAAGCTGTGATTTTGGGATAGGTGTTATCTTCTTAGGCTATACACAGAATGACAATCTTCAATTAGGTCCTTTGGTTTGTGCTTTTAGCTTCATGAGCCCATCAGTGTAGTATAGTGTAGACTTTAGGCATTCAGTTTTACTCATTTCAAGCTATGGCTCTGGAATTTTAGTGTCTTTGATTTGGGTAGCACATAAGTGAATGCATATGTCCCAATCTAGTTTCTTTTGACCTGTTGGTTTCTTACGATTATAGTGTACAGTGTTTTGAGATATGGTGGATTCTTTTCTCAGCTACTGAGGTGAATTGATTTCATCTTTAGATGTTCTGGCCATGAATCATGACAAATACATTTCTCAGTTTAAGACTATACGATGATGGTCGTGAGGGCCAATAGAAAAAAATAAAAAAATTATCACAGCTCGTCTCCAGTAATTCAATGTATATTCTGAGTCTGGACGCTCTTGTCATTTGTCATGCCTGACCTTGTCCATCTCTATACGTATTTTAAAGTCAACCGATGAAATTTCAAGAAATAAAATCCTATGATACAGTTATGTAGTTGAATTTGAAGAGATGTCTTAAAAATGTTGATAATTAATGTAACTATGATGGTTTTAGTAACTTGAGAAGATATAATTTCGTTATTTGTGACTGTTGAAATATTAGCAGTCTTATTCATAAATATGAGATCTAACTGGTTGTTTCTGTGAATACCTGTTATTGTATAATACAGGTGGAAGGAAAGACAATTAAGGCTCAGATCTGGGACACTGCAGGCCAGGAGCGGTACAGGGCAATCACCAGTGCTTATTACAGAGGAGCGGTGGGAGCACTTCTTGTCTACGACATCACTAAGAGACAGACCTTTGACAATGTCTTAAGGTGGTTGCGCGAACTGAGAGACCATGCAGATTCCAACATTGTGATTATGATGGCTGGGAACAAATCCGATCTGAACCACTTGAGATCTGTTGCTGAGGAAGATGGTCAAAATTTGGCTGAGAAAGAAGGTCTCTCTTTCCTGGAGACATCTGCTCTTGGAGCAACAAACGTCGAGAAAGCATTTCAGACCATCTTAGGAGATATCTACCATATCATAAGCAAAAAGGCATTGGCTGCACAAGAAGCAGCAGCAGCTAATTCTGCAATTCCTGGGCAAGGAACTACGATTAACATTGACGACACATCTGGAGGTTCGAAACGAGCATGTTGCTCTTCCTGAACTAAAGGCAAACTGTTAATTTTGCTTGTTCCTTCAAAGATTCAAACTTTTGTTTTCACTGGCTTCTCTTCTCTTCAAGTTTTGGCTAATGAGACGTAACTATGCATGACTGTGTAGAATACTTGTGTCCATCGGTTGGGGTTTGTGTTCGGCTAAAAGCTTGTGAGATTCTTTAGTGAGTAAAGCTTCTTAGTATCCTTAGAATCCATTGGTGTGTGTTCCCTTCAGACACATTTCTGCTTTATAAAGTATCCTCTGTAATTTGTTTTAATCTATCTCCGGTTAAGGTCGGTTTGTCTTGTCTTGTTTTAATCGAATAAATGGTTCATTTATTATAATCGATTTACTACCACGGTATAAAATTAAATCATGTCCTTATGTTATACATTAAGACGCATAAGAATGGTGGTTTATAAAATCAATAATTTTATGCTAACCCAAGAAATTTGAGAGGCTATGATACAAAGCAACCTATTCCCTTTTAAAGTCAATATCTTGAATTGAGCCTCTTCATAAACATTTTCAGTAGAATTATAGGTTGGTTGACGAATTGTTTTATTCTGTACTTATTTATTTTTCCAAAAAATATATACTTATTCACTATTTATTTATTTTGTGTCATCAACTTTTTTAATACACTAGGATTTTACCCGCGCTTTAAGCGCGGGTTTTAAACATTCACTGAATTGGTATTCTATCATATTTATAATAGTTATATATAAATTGGTCACTACTATATAATAAAATAACATTCTCTACTCTATTTGCATAAAATAAATACACTCACATATAAAGTAGATTTATCATAAAAACATATATATATATAATTTTAAATAGTTACAAATATTTTATTGATTAATTATAATATATTACACATGATTTTAATTTGAAGTTATATAAAGAATGACTGAGAAATATAAATGTTTTTAACCTACTTTGAATTGAGAACAAATAAAGTCATATGATCAACACTTGAGGTTATATTACCCATACACTTTCTTCACAATAGGTCATAAACTTATACAAACATACACTCCTCTAAATTTGATGTTAATGGGTTTACTTGTTTACAATATATTTGAACTCCTAACACATTATATGTTTATTCCATTATATTTTTATACATTTAGAAGTATTATTAATATGATAGAATACAAATTCAGGGAATGTTTAAAAAATAGGCAAGATGATTAAAAAACAGAAAAATAAATTCGACTGTAATGTAATAATCGTGTTTGAAATAATGATTAGAGGATGTTTTTGTTAGCATGGGAAATAATGCAACGTAAATCATTTGAAAATGTGTTTGGAACACGAAGCAAGTATTGTGTTTCTATCACAATAATATTATTTTATAAAAGTATTTCCTCTTCTGGCTAATATAGACCACGTAATTGAAAAAAATAACCAAAGCACTCCAATAAAGTGATACTGAAGCATACCACGCATGAAGATTTAATTTTTTCATATTCTTTGGTTTAATATAAAATTTGAATTATTATATAAAGTAAAGAGTTTTTATTTCAACTCAATAAAATTGTAAATGGACCAGCAAATGTTAAATTTTTAAATAAGCCCACTAAACAAAACCATAAACAGCTGGTCCATAGAACCAAATTCGGCCCAAAACTCAACTACACTACTACTGACGCTTCAGCTGCTTCTGCGCCGTAACCCTAATCACCACTAAAAAAAATTTCTTTCATCTTCGCACAGACATATCGATTTGAAGCTCAGCGATTTCAAGCTCTTGAGAACTCCTCACGATGTACGACGATATCGGTAAGCCATGGATTCGAACCTTTATCAGCCCTTCAATAATATTATTAATCGGGTCTTCCTTTATACATCCGTCCTTTACTCAAAACACGTATCTCTTTTTTGTAGATCTGTTGAAGAATCCATGAGCTTTTACCAGAAACTTTAGGGATTTGATCAGATACAAATATATGGGTGATATAATTTCAATGGCGATTGGTACATCATTCACTTTTGATCATTTTAATTTTTTAAATTATTTGCTAAAATTTACTCGTCTGATTCCAGAACCTCGCCGTCCGGAAGAAATGGTGCTGACTATGTTCCTCGCAAGGATGGTGATAAGTGCAGTGAATCCGGTGAACATAGGCCTAAGGCTGAATGAGGGTTAATAATTGGCAAGGTACTGACCTTTTTTAACATCTATACCTGTTATTAGCTTCAAAACCCTTTCTCAAGAATTTAAACATTTAGTAAAATATTCAAAGAATACAATGAATTTACGAAGATAAAGAGACTTAACCAAAATTATACGAAACTGGTACATCTTATATAGGAATTTTAGGTTCTGTATATTGTCTGTGACAACTAATATTGTGTTTACACATATGATTAATCATGTTTTAATTGTTTTATGTTTGTCACACCTTATAAACTATATTGAAAAATATATGTGTAGTTCAGACGTTTTTAACTAAATAACACACCAAATCAAGCTGTTGTTAAAAGGTTTTAAGGTTATTTTTATAAACAATGTATATGATGCTTAGTAGTGACTTTATTGTAACAACATATACATGTAATTAAATGCAATAGGATATATATAATGGACTCCTCTAGTTCTTAATTTGATTCTATCTTACATGAGTAGGTGGATGGATGTGGAATCGAGACTCATCTTCTTCAATACGAAGAACCAAGGATATCTCTTCTTATTAAAACAGAGATAATCCTAAACATAATCACATTTGTTTCCAGGTACATATGTTTTTCTTTTCTTCTTTTGTTTGTTTATTTATTCCGTTTTAAATATGAAGTATTTAGAGTCTTCAACCATATAACCTTTTTACAATTTACAATTAAAATAAATAGCTGATTTTAGTTGTCCATGGCTATACATATGTGAAATTTAGAATAAATTGTGGTCACGTTTCATTGTTATATATTTCTGTGGTAGTAATATTGGTGTTGAAAAATGTAGTATGAAAACATGGAAGCATTGTAGAAGATGGTAAAGGTAATGAAGATGGAGTTTTAAGAGGAGTACTGGAAGGAGGATAAATAAAAGTGAACTACCTATTCATCCATGATGCTGACAGCATATATGTATGAGAAGTATTAGATGCAGAAGGTTTCAAACTTACAACAAAGATAAGTATAACTATTCTATTTCATAACTATGAATAAGTAAATGACTTATAAAGATTTAACCATGGTAACAATACAATGATTTTTTATTTTATACTTGTACGCTTACTATGACACAACTGCTAAATGTTAAGTACAAATATTTTATTAGGTAACTTAGATAAACAGTTGTACTACGATATATTTTACGAAAGTGTAGTTATTTATGTGTATTCTTACAAATTTCAGAAGAGATGAAGATCGAGGACATATTGCACACATTATACAGGATGAATGAAGCACACATAGAGGTTAGTCATCACTATCTCTACATCATACAATCACTGAACATATAAAATATAGTTAAGATGAAATTATTACTCTATTATCTATATGCTACTATCAGTAACAAAATACATCATATGTTTTTGTTTTTACAACTGCAATACAATTTAGAATAATAGGAAACATAACTGAAAATTTTAAAACATTATAAATATTAACTATCTAAACAACATTTTGGAAAATCTCTTTGTAAACAATATTTGTTGTTCTGCTTTGAGGTTTTCCTTTCCTATCAGTAACCAAAATCTTTAGACCTGATTTCTGACTAACCCTAGACATAGCGACATACAACTGACCATGTGAAAAAACCGGCTTAGGCAAATAGAGTCCAAAATGTCTTAGAGTTTGGCCTTGGCTTCCCTTCGTCGGCCCTTGCCGTCTTCCTTAACAAGCCCTTGTTGATTGTCATTGCAAATGATACCATAACTGGGAACTGTCTTCTTCTCATTAGGAAATGTATTTTTGAATCAGAGGGTGATACTTCTGATCATTACATAAACCACCACTCGGATCTATATTTCTGAGCAACATTACAGGACAACCCACTTTTAGCTTTAGGCAGTGATTTGGTAACCCTGAAGCATTAACATTATTAAGAAAATCTGGTGTGTAAACAGGATTACTAAGCGATTTATGATCGGTTGGATCAATACTATCAGAACTAAGATACTGTTTCTCCTCACATGCATAACAATTAGTAACATACATTTTAGATAAATAAAATAGAAACTACTTATAATAATTACATTTAAATTTTTAAAAACTATTAAAAACTTACCATTAAGCCTTTGCACCAAAATATCATTAATTACGTGGACGTCAACATTTTTTGGACAAAGAATTGCACGCTCTTCAAACCACTCTGGCCTTTGACTTTCGAACCTACCATTTCCATAAACTGCCTCTATAATGGCTTCAATAGGGTCATCAACATTTGTAATAAGCAATTCTTTAGGTAGATCTATTTCAGCAACTCCATCATTTGGTAATGACAACTTTCCTTCACCATCATCTAGAAGCCATTTAGAGAATTCCCCTATTTCATGCTTATCCTGATCACTTATGTCAGCAAGTAGTCTCATGTTCTTACTTAGTTTTAAAACTTTGCAACAACTCCACAAGTATGATGAATTTAAAGTTGAAAAGACAATTTCTTCTCGACCTCCATAACGTATAACTGGCAGAATTTGACGAAAATCACCACCAAAAACTACAACTTTACCTCTGAAGCTTCTGTTCTCAGGGTCACGAATAAGGTCTTTCATACTTCTATCCAGAGCTTCAAAACAGTATTTACTGGTCATTGGAGATTCGTCCCAAATAATGAGTTTTGCTTCTTTAACCAATTCCCCAATATCAGAACCTCTTGTAAAAGAACATGTGCTAAATTCATCGATATTTATAGGTATACAAAACCTTGAGTGTGCTGTTCTCCCACCTTCTAACAAAAGTGCTGCAATTCCGCTAGATGCAACATTAAGAACTATGTTTCCTCTAGATCTTATAGCAGCTGAAAGTAATCTCCAAAGAAATGTTTTCCCAGTTCCTCCAAACCCTGATACAAAATAGGATCCACCTCTTTCATGTAAAACAGCGTCAAGTACCTCATTATATATATTCCTTTGCTCTTCTGTGGCTTTGGGTAACCATTCTTCGAGATACTTCTCCAATAGTGTGTGATCATAATTACGCTCATCCCAAATAAGTTGATTTGTACTTGAAGCATCAAAGCTATGTAATTGTGGCATGCAATCAAATTTTGAGAGCGATGAACCATGACTTGCAAGTAGTTTATCTAATTATTTTAAGGTATACTGTTTTAGTTCAGCTTCAGTTATATTGATATCTGAAATATAAGAAACCATAATTATCAACAAACTAAATATAGATACAATTTAAAATAGAGTAGTATAATGTTTTGAAGAACAAAATATTACCTAGGTGTTTCATATCTTTCTTTATAGTAAAGAGAATATCTTCTGATAAAAGTCTCCACGTTGAATCCCAAACTTCCTCAGGCTTACTCAAAGTATCCGACATGAGCAAGTTAACAAATAATCTCCTAGTATAGTGAGCTGAACACATGAAACTTCCTTCTTTAATAGCTTCAACATACTCCCTGTCGTCATCTAGAAGCCCCAAAGTGAAACATGCATCTCTAAAAGTCTCATGCACTATACCTTTTACAGTCTTCAAATTAGTAAAACTGGTTGGTCCTCGAACATGCCCCAATAACATTCGTAAGTACTACGATTCCTCTATCTTTTTGGGCACATAGTTTATTCTGCCAATAGCATAACTCTTATCTCTTCTCCTCTTGAAAATCTTCTGTTTATTATCCCAAATGTAATAATTAGGTAACTCCTCGTATAACAATTGCCTAGCCGAATGATCTGTTTTATTTAACTCAAACCATGCCAGAAACTGTGTAACACCCTCATCATGTCTCTCAATGACATCATCAGCTGTGTCCTCTTCTTTGTAATAAATTGGTTGCTTGCCTTCTTCATGAAAATACAACTTTACTACTGGAGTTGTCCGATGGTGAATATCATAAGAATAAATTCGCCACATAGCTTCACACGCAGACACATACCTGAGAAAGTAAATATATAAATACAAATTTCTTTTACATATTTTTATTGTACATTTACATTTAAAATAACAAAATAAAAAATAAGTCAACCTGCAATCGAACCAATCTTTTACTTCATTCCTTTTATCTAATAATGAAGAATCATGAATACATCCATCAGAGTTAGTGGGCTCAATCGAAATAGTAACACGATCTGGTCCTTTTGTGACATATTTAAATAGATATTTGCATGAACCTGATTGATTGCACCACTCTACATTAATATGAGCATGATACCTCAAAGATAACTTCTTGTTGTAAGGAACAATGTATCTATTATCACACTTGAAACCATGTTTCTCAACAAAACGACCAGTATCTCTTCTTCTATACACGGGGAATCCTTCATTGTTGACATATGTGTAATCAGAATTTGATTTAGGAAATTTTTTTGTACATTTACCATCTACCATACACGATTGCATAGGATTTGCATGACCACAAGGACCATGAATCATACAATCCTTAACAACACCATATAACTCAGGTTCCAGAATTTCATCAGGAATTTCTGCAGTGATAATCTTATCAGCTTGATCTGAGGTAAGAATTTTAGAACCTGGTGCCATGAATAATAAGATATGAGCGTGTGGTAGACCTCTTTTCTGAAACTCCACTGTATACATAGCTGTATCATAACATAGATTAATTTTTAACTATTTAGTAAAAGTTACAAAGAATAAAATTAATTTATGAAGCGTTTGAATATGTTAAAACATCTGATCAATCATGTTCTCGTTTTTTTATGTTTGTCACATGTAATAGATTTTATAGAAATATATATATGTGTAGTTCAGAATTTTTTTACTACAGAATACATAAAATAAGTTGATGTTAATAGGTTTTTAAAATTATATTCTATAGAAAATGTATATAATGAATTCTTCAAGCTGGTAGTGAAAAGTTTTTCACAAATATCTTAGAATAACAAATTGTAAGAAAATAAGCATGTAAATAGAATCAATAAATTAGATATAATCCTAAACGAATATGTTTACCTGATTGTGTCTTGCCGAAAATATAGCTTTTAGTCAAATCATGCATAAGATTATCAAGCTTAATCTTGAACATTTTTGCAATGATGTATGGCCTGTCTTCAGCTTTTAAACCACGTTTCTCCACAAATCTTGTGATTTCTGGCCATTTAGGATTGCATGTAAAAGTGATAAACAAATCTGGATAGCCCAGATTTTTACATGTGGCCATTGCATCGAGATAACTTGAACGCATGTACCTAGGACCTCCAGTAAACGATTTAGGAATAGCAACACTTTTTCCATGATTGCTCAAATCACCAGAACCTGTTTCCTTTGCTTTTTTTACTTTTTCAATTGTAGTACTCCTTAACTTAGTTTGGTTTCTAGAAACATATCTCAACCTATTTGATTCTATCATTGTGTAGCCATCAACAACAAATTGTTGAGGTAGACGTTTAGAACGAAGTAGAATATGTTTCTCATTTTCCCTTTCTTGAATTCGGAATGCAAACCACTGTCGCATGCTGATGTTTTGATTTGTCTTTTTACCAATATCAGCAGTCTTTCCCTTTTTGATACCAATTCTGTATCCATCCTCACCCCTAGGAAATATAATAGAATATTGTAGAGCCAAATACGAAGGATGTAGCTCATCTATTCTCTTCAACTTCCCTGACATTTCTTCTAGTATAATATCACGCTTATCCATATTCTCCTCAAAATCACCAGGAATTAAAGCAGCACACTCAGATGCAGTTGGTTCACAGTATATCCTTCCATCTGTTTTTCTTTTGGATATTATCCGCATCTGCAAACTTTCATCTGTGTTAATATTAAACCTGTCTCTAGCACGCCGAAAAGTTTTAACATGAGGACTAAGCTGATCCAGTAGTTTTATAAGGGAAGCCTCAATAATTTCTTTCCTGAATTTCTTCCTCTTGTTTTCGTTATTGTCTTTTTTACCTTTGCTGTCAATAATAATTGCATTATAAACATTATACTTTATACACAAGAATAAAAAATGTCACATAGATGTACTTTTTGAACATTACCTCATGAAGTTTATTCGGTTTTGAATCTCATTCTCAGTGTCAACAATATATAATTGTGAGAATTTAGCAAAATCTCCTGTTTTAGGCTTCAAAGATCCCATTAGATGGTAGTTCTGCCCTTGCAAAGTAAACATCTGTGGACCACGACCTATTTTTATTTTTTTGTCAACCTTGCTTCCAATAGATGTGAATGCAAATATCATGTTGTAAGCTCTGATATTCTCTCTAAAATGTTTTGAAATCTCATCATTATTACTTGTCAAAGCCCACAGTAATTCAGGAGAATCCTTTAACAATGGCAATTGAACTTGTCCTTGTAAACAACACCCTGTGTATATTGGATTCCGTGATCTTCTTCTCTTGTTTATACGTTGAGCATACCAGAATAAAGCCCCGCAATATTCACAACTATTTGTTGGGTCACCATCATCAAAATAACCTGCCATTAAGATTTCAAATTAGAAAATTAACTTTAACAATTTTTCTCTCTC
>JAKUCM010005172.1:0-17550 GCA_023374145.1 Lepidium sativum
CTCAATTTGTTTTGTCAATATAGCCCTTTTTTCCACAAATTTCACATCCTGGGAGACATATAGGCGTTGGTTTGTTGGATCGAAGCACTTATATCCCTTTTGTGTTGTTGAGTATCCAAGGAACATACACTTTGTGCTCTTAGAATCAAGTTTATGATGTAGTTCTCCTGGAATCAAGACATAACACACACATACAAACACTCTCAAATGTTCAATGGAGGGTTTTGTGTCATTAATTACCTCATATGGTGAGACATCTTGTAAGATTTTGGTTAGAAGGCGATTTATAAGGTAGCATGCCATCAAAACAGCATCTCCCCAATATCGAGAGAGAGATTTCATATGGTACATCATGGCCCTTGAAGTTTCCATGAGATGTCGGTTCTTTCTTTCTGCCACACCATTTTTTTGTGGAGTGTGTAGGCAACTTGTTTGGTGAATTATGCCGCATTTGTTCAAGTGATCTTTAAACTTGGTGCTTGTATATTCACCGCCATTGTCTGATTTTAGTACCTTTATTTTGGAATTAAATTGGTTAGTTACATAGTTTTGAAAATTTATGAAGGCATCAAAACCCGGTCCTTAGAGGCCATTAACGTAACCCAAGTATATTTTGATTTTTCGACAATGAAAGTTACAAAATATTTTAAGTTATCTGTAGAGGAACAAGGTGATGTCCAAACATCCGAGTGAATTAAATCAAAACAATTTGTATAAAGAGTACTAGATTTTGGGAAAATAGACTTGCAATGTTCTCCTAAAATACAAGCCTCACAAGAACTATGATCAAAAGAGTTCTTATGGAAAATTAAACTTAAAGCCCTGGAGTGGGGATGACCCAATCTAGTATGCCAAACTGAATTAAAACATGAACCAACATTAGAGTCTAAATTGCTAACGAAAACATAATGTAAAGCATTTGGAACCGATTTTTCTTCTAGGAGATATAACACATTTTTGGTCTTTCCTCCTTCAAGTGTTTTACCACTCTCAATATCCTGAAATTGTACATGGTTAGGACCAAATATAGCATAGCAATTTAAATCGGATGTGGTTTTCTTAATCGAAAGAAGATTGGAGGTAAATTTTGGCATATAAAAGGCTTTTTTCTTCTATTAAATACTTCCAAATCTCCTATTCCATTGATTAGTACCTTCTCACCACTAGCACAATAACATTTCCTATGGTTGGTTTCACATTCTTTATCAACCTAGGATTAGTTATCATGTGATGGGAAGCACTGAAATCAATAATTAAGGAATTTGTCAAAGTTTTAGAGAGATTAGAGATACCGCAATCCTTTAGGTTGGCAATGGCTTGGATGATTTCATCAAGATCTGACCTTCTCACAATTGCACCGTGAGATTTGGAACTCATTGCAATTGCTCCTCCGGATTTGGATGTATCTGCCGATTCCTCTTCCACGTTTTCATGTGCCACATTTGCCCTTTGTTCCTTCCACTTGTTCGGTTTGAGATGGGGTTGAGGATCCAGCATTTTCCCTTTGTATGTATTTTCTTCTTGCAATGCTCACACACCATATTCCTCTTATCTTCGTTTTTGAATGTCACCTTGTGAGCAGTGATTAATTCCTTCTTGCCATTAATGAGGCCAATGTTCCCTTGTTTCTTTTGTACTTAAGCACAAACTTCATCCACCGTTGGAAGCTTTTTTCCCCTAGTATGGATTTGACAAGGTCATTGTAGCAAGTATTTAAACCTCCAAGTAGACCAAAGCCTTTGTCTTGTTCACGCCTTTCATTTTGCACAACGGGATCCATTGTACTTGGCCTTAACATCTCAAGTTCCGTCCAAAGAACCTTTAGCTTCTCAAAGTAATCTTCAAATTCCATGTCTTCTTGGCTTAGAGTATTAAGAGCCTTTTTTACTTCAAATACCCTAGTGAGATTGGAAACATTTGCATATACCCTCTTGAGGGTATCCCAAAGCTCTTTGGCGGTTTCACAAAATAAATGGAATTCAAAAAGGTGAGGATCAAGTGAGGCAGTTATGATGGCCATTTCTTGAAACCATTTGTCTTTGTCGACAATCACCACATCGGAGGTACCCTCCTTTCCTTTTCCTTTATCAGCGACATTTGAGGTCTTCTCTTGTGGTGGCTCTACATGACTTCATAACCCACAGCTGCACAAGATCATCTTGCAGTCCTTGACCATAGCATGTAGTTAGCCCCCTTAAGAGTTACCAGTATGCACACCCCTTTGTTGGAATCCATGATGTATTTATCGAAATTTTGAGATTAGGAGAATAAAGAGAGAATAAAGATTTCAAGAACCAGAATTAAAGGAGAGTTAGGATCTTTGTTGCTCTGATACCATGAAATAATTTGAGACTAATGTATCAAGAATTCATGACATAAAGATTGAGAAGAGAAATAAAGAGAAAATAGTAAAGAGAGAACGAATATTCCATTTATTCAAAATCAATACATAAATGAGTTTCAATACACAAGGATTTATAGGAAAGTGTATGAGAAAGAGGAGGAAGAAGGCTCCTAGCCGTTGGAGTATAGAGATGGAGGTGTGGTCCCGAGTGGTCCCGGGAAAGGATCAAAGCCAATACATATATAAACCAAAAGTAAAGACTATTAAAACTAGTGGACTGTGAGTTTCCAGAATTTAAGAATCTTATCAAGACTACGAAGAAGTGTATTGTTAAATTAAAGACATGCTATCGATTGAAGTAAAACCCTAGTGGCGACAAGATCCGCCTGACGAACGCGAGGACGACCAAAATTCGAATACGCCGGGGATCTAGGGTTTCAGACGCCGGAAGAGGAGGGCGGTTCTCTTTGTATATCTCGGGGGTCCATCCTTTAAATCACTCGTAGTGATTTCAGATAAGCTTTTGCGATCTTTGAGTTTACCAATAGTTTCGATTTATAATGGATTCAGTATTAGTTGATCTTGGGGTAGTATAGATCATATGGGATTTTCACGATCTACTCGCGATTCCAATCCCACAGGGTTTGGGATTAGGGTTAGATCCGAGATACTGGATATTTTAGTTCTTTCAATTCGATGGTTAAATTACCATCATCCTAAGGGGAACGGGAGTGAGAGTTATGATAATATTATCTTCATAACTCTCATTCCTGTCATGATCCAGAGGGGGGAAATAAGAACATGGATTGTACCAAGGCTCCGGGTCTTGGGTACAGAGATGCTATTTCGGCAATTTGACTATCATCTCTTTGTTGTACTTGTTAAGCTCACCTATATATATGAAGAGTGTTCATTCTTTTTGTTTGAAGTTGGTTTGAATGATTACTCCTTGATATTATCGGTATTCACGATAGTTATAAGGAGACAGGCGAGAATCATTGTCAGGAAAATACTTTATGTAAAAAAACTCTGGTGGTTAAAAATTGGGTATAAGTTACTAAGAGACTAGGTTAAGAATAATATGGTTTTATTCTGGAAAGAGGTCAACGACTTGGCTAATCTAAATTTGTTATACTACTTGGTTTCAGGGACCCTTAAGTTACCCGTAAGGGCGTACCAAAGTGCCAATCTAAACACAGTTCACAAGAATTCTTGGGGATGCAGAAGGAGATCCTAGAAAATCTTAAAGTTGGGATACCGCTGGCTAATTGGTAAGATTATAGAACCTGAGTTCTCAGACATGTATCAGTTTAGATAAATTGACATTATTCAGCTAGGGAATTTTCGTCTTCCCGAGGGTTTGGATTATATAGGTTCCAGAGTTTTGTAGTATCTCATGTCAGTCATTATACTAGTCCTCAGCGACTCATCTGCTTCATATGGGAGCTTTGCTCACACAGCAGAAATAGGACCAGGAGAAAGTTACCTCTTTGGTGATTGCTTAGCCAATCAATGGTTAGCTTACCTGAGGGTATCTCCTATCATGTTGGTAGTTACAATTGGTTACTACTAAAATCTCGATTAATCTTGGCCATTCTACTCAACTCATTCTGGGACATATGGTTTTTTCTTTATTTAGGTCTTAAAACTGTACATAATGTGTCTCTTGTGGGGGCAGGGACTTTAATAGATGGTGTTGGTCCACTCCTAAAATATTATCTTAGATTATAGTTCTTACGAATTCAGCTTTGGCTTTCATCTCACATTGAAAGTTGGTTTTTTCTTAAGAATGTTGGTCACTGCTGCAGAATCTCAGTGGGGGGGATCTGGTTAAGTTCTTTCAACGAATTCGCAGCTATAGATACAACCCAAGGCATTGGTTCTAATACTAGGGGTTTCATCTCAGAGGGTTGTAACTCTGAAGAGATGAGACGAAACTCAAGTGATAAGTGTTACACAATGGGATTTGGGATTGGACCTAGAGTTCAGAGCAATCAAGCAGTAAGTTTTGGTTCCCTAAGTTTAACTCGACTACTATATATAGTGGAAATCAAATCTAATCTGATATCCAGAGTTACTTTTGACAGCACTTGGAAAGATAAATGGTACCCCAATTGCCAGATTAAAAGTTGTAGCCATCTAAAGAAAGGAGGCCAAGAAATTATCGAGGTACCAAAGGAAATAATGGGTATTTATGTAACTTTATTTCTGCGATATTGCAAAGATATTCTGGTGTTCAGAATTTCGGTATATTTATAGAATATTACCTAAGTTGTTGGTTGGAGTTGATATTCAGGATCCTAATATTAAATAGGGGACGAGTATACCCTAGGTTAACATACCTTTTAAAAGCGAAAGATCATTGCCGACAGTCATTACTTGCTTTCCTCTGTCTATTTTGCTGCTTGCTTAATCTTTTTATGACAGCTCTATTACTACTTGTCCTAGTGAGAATGGCTCAATTACTCCTGAACAAACAGAGTGGCGTAACATCTTCGCCACCACAACGGTTGAAGATAAAGATCTCCCGAATAGACAATTCAGCCTTATTGGCCAGAAGCTCTAAGGTGATAATGGGACGCTGTCTGAACCCACAGGTCCAGAACGTGGACACTTTTTATCTTCTGTATGCCTCAATTTTGGGGGCTGGTGGGGAAGGTAACGGGCTTGAATTTGGGTCACGGGAGATTCTAATTTGAATTTGAGTCTGAGTTTGATCTTAAAGGTGTTTTGGATTATGGTTCTACTAATTTTGATGGCTGGATGGTGTTTTATGTCCCATGGAAAGCTCTAGCGGATGCAGATTACCCAAACACCATCAGTCTTTGGATCCAAATCACAGGCCTTCCTTTCGAGTATCGAGTTGAGGAGGTCTACAAGTTGGTTTCTGGGTCGATAGGAGAAATCCTCCAGATTGACGTGGGGAAAGGTAAGGTTTTGATCAATTTCCCCTGCTCAAAACCTTTGATTTTCTCTTATGTTCTTGAGTTTGAAGAAGGGAAGGAATTAAAGGTGATGTTCGATTACAAAAGACTGGAAGGCTTCTGCTCTCTCTGTCACCGAATGACACACTCTGAAGGGGTGTGTTACAAGGCTAAGAAGGAGGTCCAACTACCTAGCAATACTAATAAGGTTAAGAAAGGTTTGGCTGCTAGAAACAGGAGTTTCAAATGAGCACTTATGGGGGCCACATCGACATCAAATGGAAATCCAAACGCTTCACTATCAAAAAGAGGAGCAGAAGGGGCGAAGAGATATCTTAGTCAGGCGGATAAAGCTACTCAAATGCAGAGCAGCCTCCCGAACCTAGAAGAGAGTTCTGGTAATTTTGCATCCTCCAAAAAGGTCTGTCGTCCTTTATTTCAGGAAGACAACGAAGCAACAAATAAATCAGAGGGTGTGACTGAGATTCCAGCTGAACTCCTCAATCCACCACAGGTATATATCCCTAACTCTCTGTTTGCTACAGAAAATGAAGGGGAGAGTAACCTTGGTAAAGCTGGTGAGAAAGAGATGATTGTGGAGGAAACGCTAGAAGCTTTGGCTTTGGAAGCTATGATGATGCAGGACAGTGATCTTCCTAAAGCTGAGATGAGTAAGGTCCATGAGGAGCTGGCTCACCGCTTACAGCAATGTAAGGAGGGCCGTGTGCAAAAACCTCCCTTAGGACGCAGTAAGGTGAATTCTCGCATATCAACACCATTAAAAGGTGTTAAGTGTAAGAAGATGATGGCGATAGCAGCAATGTCCCCTCGTACTTTTCCTCGCGATATCATACATCAGAATGAAGTCTCAAAAGAGCCGAGTCCTGATTCAATGCAGACCTAGTAGATGTCGATTCAAGGAGTCTTCACAAAGGGTCCGAATGTGGACAATTACATTTTCTATCTTGTTTTCAGTTTCTGTTGTTACTGGTTTTGGTTAATTTTCTGGTTAAAGTTATTTAAAAACATAAATTTTATTTACTGCGTGATGTTGGGCCGGCGCTTGATTGAGTACCAAGTGTGGGACGAAATTCTCTTAAATAAAACACCAATTTGGACCTTCATTATATACAGACATACAATGTCAATAGAATTCCAAGTACTATTCATATTGGGGGTTATTAAGTGGGGACTAATTCAATTCATGACAATAGTCTATTTGGTTCAAGATAAACTAAGGCTATATAGGCTTAATATGGGTAAAATTAGAAACATACGTTTGTTGAGAGCGGAGAGTTTTTGGGAAAGGACAAATCAACCTTTGCCGACGTGTACAATGGAGGGTACATATAAAACCTCCGCAAGTTATGTAATTGGATAATGCTTTTACAAACTCTGTGTTGGAACTGCCAGGGAATTGGCAATAAAATTTCAATAAATTATCTACGTGATATCTGGAAAAAACATAGACCTGATTTTTTATTCCTGTCCGAGAAAAAAAATAACTATTTATTTTTAGAAAAAATTCAATTACATCTTGGATTTGATTTCTTAACTATTGTGGAGCCTAAGGGATCTAGTGGGGGCCTAGACTTATTTTATTCAAATTCATACCAGGTGCTTATAAATCATAAGGATACTAATATGATAGATATTTCTATTGAGTTCCAAGGAAGGAAAACTGATATCACATTTTTCTATGGGGAACCAGTTCAATATAAAAGAAACTATATTTGGGAACGGTTAACCCGAATGGGCATAATTAGGAACGATCCAT
This sequence comes from Lepidium sativum, assembly GCA_023374145.1. Lineage (NCBI taxonomy): Eukaryota > Viridiplantae > Streptophyta > Magnoliopsida > Brassicales > Brassicaceae > Lepidium > Lepidium sativum. Next base: position 7,046 of record JAKUCM010005172.1, read on the forward strand.
GGTTAATTATTGGGGACTTTAATGAACTCAATGGAAATCATGAGAAACAGGAAGGCTCACTTCGTCCTGCTTCATCTTTTACGGATTTTAACCAAATGTTACAAGATTGTAACCTTATTCATTTCCCACAACTGGGTAATTCGTGGTCATGGCGAGGGGTTCGCACTAATGGTATAATTCGTTGTGTTTTAGATAAAGCTTTTGGAAATAGTGAATGGCACGATTTATTTCCCCGGTCAGAAGTAGAATACTTAGAGATGATAAAATCAGATCATAGGCCTATCCTCGGACGATTCTGGGAACCGGACTATATTCCTCATAAACAATTCATTTTTGATAAAAGATGGATTTATAAAAAGGGTTTCAACAAGATGATTGCACGTAGCTGGGAAGGCTTTTCTACTCATCGGAGCCCGTCATTTTTTGGGAAATTAAGAAATTGTCGGAAAGCAATTTCACATTGGCGCAGTAAAAACTTTCATTCCGATAATCAAAAAATCTTAAAATTGAAAAAACTCTTAGAAGAGTGTAAGAATAGTAATGTGATTGACACAGTCACATTAAACAATGCACATTTGGATCTCCGTCAGGCTTATATTGAGGAAGAGATTTATTGGAAACAAATAAGTCGAAATAAATGGTTACAGGAAGATGATGGAAATACTCGGTTTTTCCACGCTCAGACCAAACAATGTCGCGCACGTAACCGCATAGTTGGCTTATTGGATAATAATGACACATGGTTAATGAAAGATGTGGAGATTCAATCTGAGGCCTCAGCCTATTTCACGGAACTTTTTACTAGTAATGGTACCACTACTTTCCCCATAGATAGCTTGGATACCAAAATAACAGAAGCTGAAAATAGTATTCTGACTCAACGAGTTTCAGAAGGGGAAATTCAAAAGGCCCTTTTTCGATGAACCCAGGCAAAACCCCAGGACACGATGGTATGACAGCACTTTTTTACCAGACAGAATGGTCGACAGTTAAAAGTGATCTAGTCACCCTTGTAAATAATTTTTTGTGTACTGGTCCTTTTGAGACAGCGTTGAATCAGACGAACATCTGTCTCATACCTAAAACCCCTCGTCCCACGAGAATGGTGGATTTTCAACCTATTAGCCTATACAACGTGGGGTACAAGATTATCTCTAAGGTCTTATGTTTAAGACTAAAGAGGTTGTTACCCAAATTGGTTAGTGAAACGCAATCGGCATTTATGTCTGACCGCCTTATCTCTGATAATATATTGATAGCCCAAGAGATGTTCCATGCTCTCCATACTAATAAGGCGGTCAAAGGTCGTTTTATGGCAAAAAAAACTTATATGAGCAAAGCCTATGATAGAGTGGAATGAGGCTTTATTGATGCCATGATGAGAAAACTAGGTTTCTCCGAAAAATGGATAAAATCTATAATGTTCTGTATAACGAGTGTTGAATACGCTGTAGTCTTGAATGGGGTTCCACATGGTAGGATTCGGCCACATCGAGGACTCCGCCAGTGTGATCCTTTATCACCATACTTGTTTATCTTGTGTACGGAAGTTCTCATCTCCAAAATGAGACAAGCGGAATTTAGAGGGCAAATAACAGGTATATCAATTGCTCGGAATAGTCCGGAAGTATCCCACTTACTTTTTGCGGATGATACGTTGTTTTTCTGCAAGTCTTCAGTAGAGGAAGCGTCGACGATTCTAACTATTTTAAAAGACTATGAGATGATTTTGGGTCAACAAATAAATTTTGCCAAGTCATCGATCCAATTTGGACATGCAGTCCCAAATACTGCAAAATAGAATTACACCAAATTCCAGGGATCTCAAAAGTAGGAGCTATGGGATCCTACTTGGGTATGCCGGAAAATATGGGTGGAGCTAAAGACAAAACTTTTTTGTTTTGTGCATGAAAAGCTCCACGAAAGGATAAATAGCTGGTCATCCAGATTCTTATCTAAAGGGGGGAAGGAAATACTGATCAAATCGGTTCTCACAGCACTCCCGAATTTTGTCATGTCATGCTTTTGTATATCAAAAAGTGTCATTAAAAAACAAAATACAGCAATTGCGGATTTTTGGTGGTCAAATAACCAAACTACCAAAGGCATGCACTAGAAAAAATGGCAAAAACTATGTTTACCAAAATCTGAAGGAGGTTTAGGATTCCGTATCCTGGAAGATTTTAATACATCTCTGTTAGCTAAACAACTCTGGAGATTAATCGAATATCCGGAGTCCCTCTTTGCGAAGGTGATGAGAGGTAGATATTTCTATGATAATTGCCCTCTAGCAGCAAAAGCATTTACACTTCCATCTTACGGTTGGAGAAGTACTATCTCAGCCAAACCATTATTGCTCCAAGGGCTTATCAGACGCATTGGAGACGGCAAATCTATTAGAATATGGAAGGATCCTTGGGTCCTAGCCTCGATTCCTCGTCCGACCAAGCCATCTGGCCCAACTTTATTCCCTGACATGACAGTGGAAAATTTATTGATTACAACACAAATTCATGGAAAGAAATCCTGGTAAAGCAATACTTTACTCTTGAGGATTCCCAACTAATATTAGGCCTACCTATTCCCCGTATTCAGAAACCCGACTACTAGGGATGGTACTATAATAGGACGGGAAGATACACCGTTAAATCAGGATACCAAATTGAAGAGAATAATAAGATCATAATCAATCGATGTATTGGACCAGATTTCCAAAGCCTCATATCGAGAATCTGGAAGGTGGATTGTCCGTCTAAAATAAAACATTTCATATGGCAGGTGGCCACAGGGTGTGTGGCCGTAAAAAATACTCTGTCCAATCGTGGTATTCAATGTGACACAAGATGTACTAGATGTGGCTCAGATCAAGAAACCATCAATCACGCCATATTCGAGTGTCCCCCAGCACTCCAAACATGAGCCCTATCTACGATTCCGTCGGCGCCAACATAGTTCTCGATGGGCTCCATCTAGAACAACTTGGATTATTTACTTATCCGGATTCAGGATAATGAGGATACTAAACTATATCCTTGGATGATCTGGCATATATGGAAGGCGAGAAACGATCACTGTTTTGCGAACAGGGATTCGGACCCTCGTTATATTTTACTTCAGGCAAAAGCGGATTACCAGGAATGGAAGCGGCTAGAAGTAATTGCAAGGGTGATAGTTCGTTATCAAAAGAACATTGTTCCCTGAAAAAGGCCCCTTTAGCTTTTCCCTCCACATCTAATCTTAATTTCACGGGTTATAAATGCTTTGTGGATGCTTCCTGGAAGAACACAGACAGTAAAACCGGCTTGGGTTGGTTCTGTTTCCGGATTCGGTGGAAGGAGAATATATGGGGGCTTGGGGAGTAAACAGGAGTCTCTCCGCACTTCACTCAGAGATAGAAGCAGTTTTTTGGGCGATGGAATCACTAGTGAAGATTCAAATTACGGAGGTGGAGGGGCTGACAGATTGCGAGATGGTGTTGAAGATTCTAAATCAGCCTCAGGAATGGCCAGCATTTTTACCCTATCACGAGGAGTTTGCTAGGCTAATTTCGCTGTTTTCTTTGTTCTCCCTTTCAGTTGTTCCTCGACAATTAACTTACAAAGCTGACTCTCTTGCCCGCAGGGCTCGAGAGCATGCTGTGGGCTTTTTGTTTTCCTCAAACGCTTCATAATTTATAAGATTTTGCTGTTGACAAAAAAAAAAATTAAAGACATGGTTGTTAGATTCAAACTCTCTAATTTTGTTCTTTATTTTGGCTAAGAATAAATATACACGGCACCAATACCGTATTGAATAAATAAAAAGCCATGTATTTGTAAAATAAAATAGTTTTTATCGGATTGGTAGAAGAAATATTCTGAGACCTAAACTTTGCTAAAATGAAAAAATGCGGTCTAAAATTTACTAAGGAAAACAATTATATTGTCAAAGAAGAACAAATAATTTTGTAATATAATGTGTCTTTAAAATGGTTGACTTTTTAGAAGAAAAATTAATAAAATTCCTATAATGGGATTCTCAAATTTTTGGACTATGTGACAAATCCCATGACAGACGTGCATACCTACAGTCATATGAACGGTGCTATATGGTTATTATTAAGATCAATTGACCCTAATATATTTTAAAAACTTAATATATAATTTCTGTTACAAATTTTAAATGAATTCCAGTTAAACCAAATAATTGACCTATATGTAAGTGATGATCAGTAAAAGTAGTCGCACAACTATTTTAAACGGTCGCTATTTGTAGTAGCGACATCGGTGACACCGGCGATGTTAATGAAAATCAGTCACAGCGACAACTTTTTTTTATCCACTATATTTTTCCACCTAATTATTGATCTCTCATTGTAGACGCAGCGATATCATAAATAACACGACTTAAGTGTTTTGACCCTAATAAAACTAGATTGAGATAAAATCTAATAAATTTGAGCTTTAGTCATCATTTGTCTAGATTTAGTGGACAAATTTCTTTTTATAAATATCAGCCAAATTTTTATGAACCAATCTTGATCTTATTATATAAATTTTTTAGCTTTGCCATTTTCACAGCCATGCATAGCACGCATTAATTAAATAGAGCAAGTGGATGAAAGTAATTGTAACAAGATTAACGAGTTTGGATGTCAATATCAAGAGTCCATTTGCATTTAGAGTAGAAGGTAAATGGAAATACCATGAGGCGTGAAGAAATACATGAAATCATATGAAGCACATAAATTTGAAAATTCAAGTCTATAACGAAAGATGGCCTATTAATTACGGAAATCTGGGTTTATTGTATTGGATTTATCGATATTTAGGTGACATAAAGTTATTTTCAATGCATATTCACCTAATTTATTATATTGATTAGACATGGACATATTTACCCGAACTGAAATAAGTAATTTGGTTTGGGATTTAGAATTCTAAATAACCTGATTATAAACAATTCCATATTAGTTGGGTATTCGGTTCGGTTTAGTAAATTTACCTAATTCCATTTAGATAATTTGTTATTTGAATAAAAATATTAAAAACAAGATTATGGATATTTTATTAAATAAGTGTTAATTCATTATTTAGTATTATTATTCAACTATCGTCGTCACCACTATATTATCTCTTTTCTTAAATTTTTTATTATTGATAAGAAAATTTCATCACCAATATATTAATATTGATTAAAACTTAAACCAAAAAACATAAAATTATCGAATAATATGAAATTATTAATAAACTAATTTAAAATTTTGTACTTCTTTATAGAAATCGGACCAAATATGTCTTTTTTATTCTTCGGCTACTTTTTCAAATTTCAAATTCTCAAGTCCCGACCGGCAGATTTAACTGAATGCCCATGTTCTACTATTAGTTATTGACCAATGTGGTGGTTATTGTTGTTTTAAACCTTTTGATTTAGATCAAAATAATATATAGAAGAGTCTTTCTTTTATTAGATTTGGAAACTTGATACAAAACCAAAACTCTCTTAATTTTCTTAGAGATGTCACAACTCAACATTTCTATTTATAGATTCTCAAACTAAGAAACCATATTAAAATAAGAATATAATTATTTTAGATAACACCTAATCTTATTTAGATATCTCCTAAATAAACTAATTATCCCTATTTTCTCGATTACTTATTCAAGTTATTGATGTTTGCACAACAAACTATCTTAAAGTTTAGCTTCAACATTCTCCCTCTCAAGGTTGAAGTGATTTTAAGAGATGTCTTAAACTCCTATGAATTCTCTCATCTTCTTGAACTTAAGTTTTCCAAGTGCTTTGGTTAGAAATGTCGGCTTTTTGTCTTTCACCGGGAACATGCTCTACTTCTATTAACTCTTTCTCAATACATTCTCGGATGAAGTGAAACCTCTTGTGAATATGTTTGTTTCGACCATGAAACACATGATTTTTAGTTAGGTATATTGCCAATTTGTTGTCAACAAAAACTGTGACTCTCTTGCCTTTTGTTATCATGATTTCTTCGAGTAACTCTTGCAGCCACATTGCTTGTTTTGCCTCCTCCATTGCAGCCATGGATTCCGCCTCACACAAAGATAGAGCCACTATCTCTTGCTTTTATGAACACCAAGAGATTGGACAACCATTGAAGTAGAACAAATAATCACTTGTGCTTTTACCATCATCAATATCAACATTGTAACTACTATCACTAAAACCCTCCAATCCAAAGTGTCTTCCATTTTCGTATTTGAGTTCATAAGAAGTTGTCCCTTTAACATATCTTAAGACTTGTTTTAGAGCTACTCCATGTGTTTCCTTTGGATCTTGCATGTATCTACTCAAAACTCCAACATAATAGAATAAATTTGGCCGGTTTGTAATAGGTAGCGAAGACACCCTATGAGTTTTTGGTACTCGGTGGCATCTACACTCTTTTCTTCTTGTGATTTTGAAAAGCTTTAAGCCCGAGTTCATTGGTATGTGAACTGCATTACACTCACTCATTCTTGCCTCTTCAAGAATCTTCTCTGCATATCTTTATTGTTTCAAAATCACATAATTGTTCTCATGAAATACTTCAATATCAAGATAGTACGTTAGCTTTCCTAAATCACTCATCTTGAATTTAGTTGGCATTCCTTTCTTGAATTCAAAAATCAGATCCAAATTAGAGCTTGTAACAAGCAAGTGCCGACATAAACAGCTATAAGTAGAGTTTGATCTTCTTGTTGTTTACGATACAAAGACGATTCTAATCTAACTCCTTTATAGTTTGATCTAACTTATGATTTCAAGCTTTAGGTGCTTGTTTTTAATCCATATAGGGTTTTTGTTCAATTTACACACCTTGTTGTCACTTCTTTTGACAATGAATCCTTTCGGTTGAGATACATAAACATCTTCTTTTAAGTCTCTATGAAGAAACACAGTCTTTACATCAAGATGATGTATTTCCCATCCTCTTGAGGCTGCAAATGAGATGTTAAGTCAGACGGTCTCTATCCTTGCTACAGGTGCAAACACTTCTTCATAATCAATTCCATGTTTTTGCACATATCTTTTTGCAACAAGTCTCGCTTTGTACTTGTTAAAATTTTGTTTGATTTTAAAGATCCACTTCAATCCTATTTATTTCACACCAGCTGGAAGATCAACAAGATCTCATGTCTTGTTCTTTAGGATTGACAAAATTTCGGCATCATAAAATTCTATCCATTCTTTATCATCTTTTGCATCATTGTAGCACCATGGTTCTTCATTAATTGTTATCAATTATTTTTCACCGTCTTCTTCACAAAGAAGAATATAATCTTCAAGATGTTTAGGTGTGGATCTTTGTCTTTGAGATTGACGTGAGATTACATCACCACTAGTTGATTCATAATCATCGACAAGGGTTGAAACATTACCTTTTCTTCTGTTTTGATCGATTTCCTCACCTTTTCCTATGTTTTCGTCGATAGTCTCTTTTTCATTATCGACTTCTCCAACATTCTTCTCTTGGAATGAATCAAATTTGTATTGATAATCATCTCAAAGTTTATTTGCTCCTTTAACCCCAATTCCATCCCTTTGATTCATCAAACACCACATTTCTACTAACCACAATTCTCTTAGATGATGGATCATGCAAGCGATAAGCTTTAGAAACGGGTTTCAATTCCAAGATGAACAAGTAATTGTGATCTATCATCAAGTTTCTTCAAAAATGGAGCATCAATTCTTCCTCTAAACATCTCGTATGGTGTTTGATCTTTAATAGCTCTTGTAAGTTATTTTATTTAGAAGATATGTTGAGTGTCTTGCCAGTTCTCCCCAAATATGGTTAGGCATATACATATGCTTTAACATACTCCTTGCCATTTCCATTTAAGTTTTATTATGTCTTTCAATAACTCAATTTTGTTAAGGTGTATATGGTGTGGTAAGGTGACATTTGATTCACATATCCTTGCAATAGCTCTTAAATTCTTGTGATAAGAATTATCCTCCTCGATCAGTTCTAAAAAACTTGGATCTTTGCTCGAGTTTCCTTCTCAACCACAGTTTTGAAAATTTTGAACTTCTTAAAGGCTTCACTCTTTTATTTCATTAAGATAGTCCACATGTACCTCAAATGATCATCAATGAGGATGAAAAAAATACCTAATTCCAATTATTTTTGGGTGAAATAGGTCCACAAAGATCGCGCCATAAATAAGCTCCAAAATCTTATCCAAACAATAAGAGCTAGTCTTGGGAAATACTTGTCTAGCTTGTTTTTCAAGAAGGCATAATCCGCACACTTTTCTCAACTTCAATCTTGGGAAGTCCTCTACAATCTTTTTAGAAGCCATGTTTGATATTGTATCAACATTGACATGTCATAACCTTGCATACCACTTGCTTGAAGTACTCTCTCTAGATAGATGAACTTCTAAGCTAGGCCTGGGCATTTGGGGTATTCGGGGTCGGTTCTGAGTCTATCCGATCGGGGTCCGGGTATTTCGGGTATAAGATTTTGGTACCCGTTTTTGGAACCGAACATTATTTGGTTCGGGTCCGGTTCGGGGTCCGGGTCGGTTCAGGTATACATTTTCTATATCCATTTAAGAACCGAAACAATTTCGGTTCGGTTTCCGGTTCCGGTTCCGGTTCGGGGTACGGATATAGTATTGTAAAAAAAAAATCGAGTATATTATATACTTAAAAGTACCCAAAAAATTATGTACTCAGGTATAATTTCGGGTATTCAGGTATATTTTTGGGTATTCGGGTATTTTAGGTACCCGCAAATACCCGAAATTCGGGGGTACCCGTTCAGATAATCGGGTATCCGTTCGGGTATCGGGTAATACCCGGACCCGACCCGATATTTGCAGGTCTCTATAATAAGACTCGATGGTTACTTTTGCTTATACCCGAATTGGACCCGGACCTGAAATTTTGGGTCTGTTTCGGGTCGGTTTTTCGGGGTCCGGGTGTAAAATGCCCAAGCCTATTCTAAGCCTTTATCTCCATTCAAACTTTGTAGAGACAATTAAAATTTTCTTCGTCTTAACAATTACTCTTCCTTACGATCATACATTGTCAAATATTCTCCTTTAATCCTTATATCACAACCATATTCGGCCGCTTGTCCAAGACTAATTATATTACTTTTAAGACTCAGAATATAGTAAACATTTATGACATGTTTCTCTTCACCGTTTTTATCCACAAGTTAAATCGATCATTTCCCCTTAATATCAATCCAAGAATCATCATTGAACCTCACATTTCCCGTAATTCAATCATCAATATAGTAAAGTATTGTTTATCGCCCGTCATATGATTACTTGCTCCATTGTCAAGATACCAAATATTGTCTTCGTTATCATTTGTCTCGAACTTCTTTGGTAAGAAATCTTTTTCATTTAAGACAATAATCTCATGAACGAAGAGTTCATCGGCTTCTTGAGTGTCTTGATTAGAGTCATTTTCTTCTTGAAGCTTGAGGAGTCTATCCGGACATTTAGAGGTATAATAACCATAGTTTGTCACATCGGTAGCATATTACCTTAGACATGTCAAAATCTTCATTGTTTCAACTTCTACCTCTACCACGTCCACGACCCTCCTCTTCCTCTTCCTCTTGCTCCTTCATTAGTATGCTTTGTTTGATTATTCCCCCTCTACATACATGAGCTGTTTTTGTTCCTCATATGAGTCTTCTTCTTCAAGAATCTTTTCTGTGTATGCTTTGAGTCGTCCCACAACTTCTTCGAAACTAGTTGTTTTTAGATCTAAAAATTGTTCGAGAGAAGCAACCATAAGAATGTATTTCTTTCTAGAAAGACACTTAAGAAAGTTTTTTAACAATTTTTTATTCTTCTATTTTTTCTCCAAGAGAATAAGATTTAGACTAAATTGTACTTAACTTATTTACAAACCTCAATTAAATCATCTAGCTTAGTTTTCATCGAAAATATCAGATAAAGGCCCAAAAATGTTTCTTGGTTAAAGTGGTGAATTCTTGTCGTAGTAGTAAAAATAACAACTGGTTTTTGTTTTGTGTTACAAGATTAAATTCTGGATCCTTGGTATGAGGAAGATTATTTGTAATAGAACGTGACGAAGTATAAGATTGTTAAACAACTGATAATAGAGATAAATACAAATGTAAATAAAATATCTAGTGATAAAGATAACAAAATCAACAATCTTCAAAAATCTTTTAGATAAACAGTTTGGGGTAAACATTTGTCTTTGGTCAAATAAGACCTATAAAGTTTTAATTTAGACTTGTTGAAATAAAACCCTCAAGTGTTGCACGTATTTAAGAAAAGTTATGCGCAACGACATTGATGTGCACATTCCCTTAGTCCTTACCTCACAGGATTCTCTTTTCTCTCTTTCTTTTATCTATCTCTCTGTCTCCTCTAAACTCTTTCGAAATCTCTCATTTGATTTGGTTTCTCCGATGAGAAACTCACCGTCTAAAAACGGCTCGCCGGGAGGGTATTCTCGTAATTTAAACGAAAGAATCTGGTCTCCTTTTGTCAAGTCCAGTTTCGGAA
>JAKUCM010005173.1:0-26434 GCA_023374145.1 Lepidium sativum
CTCATAACCTTTGATTTTTGATGTTCTTCCAATATATAATTGAGTGATACCATAAAGATAATTGACATCAATAATACTTTTTACATAAGTTTCATGTAATAATTGTAGTCCTTAATACCTTTCATCAAATTGGTAAAAATAAAATACGCCTAATATGTAAAGAGCTTCAAGATTCCCAATTTTCCTAAATCTTTAACATTTCTGAAAGTGACGGAAATGATATAATTTATAAGGATGGAACTCAAGCTCTCCTAAAGAAAGTTCGATATATACATTTCGTGTACCAATCATATATATACTAAGACAGCTACACTAATTCCACTATATACGTTTCTATATATAGTAGATATATACATTAATGTATAAAAATAACTCGAACCTATCGGCCAGTGATAAATCAGTTCCAGTTTAATATTAACATAAGGCATGGTTGGTATATATATATACAAAAAAGAGTTGAAAAAGTAGTAGAATTAATTACGTTAACTGTTTGTTTGAGTTCATGGATTGATTTCTTGGGAAAACGCCGGAAAAAGGTCTTTTTGGGGGAACAATTAATTGAAGATAAGCATTCGGTAGGCTGTAAAAAAGACAGATATAGTCACTTCTCATGAGACCCTAATTAATAAAATATGATATATATGTTTCAATTTAAAAGTAATGCTAACACCTCAAGTATTGTATTATTATCAATCCACAATCGTGTACACATCTGAAATTTTAATGTAATGACGATAATATATTAGCATTACATTAATCGCTTGAAAAAGATGAAATCGCTAATAGTAGCCATGAAAATTTACCTTTATATATTTTAATCTTCACGAATTGCGTAATAATAATTTTCCTATTGGTATATCCTTATGACACTTTTTCTTGCAGAGTTTCAGCATGTTTTCCCTGAAGCACACATGAAATTAGAGCATCATTGTATAGAAGAAATGTTAAGAATATTTTTAAATGTTTTTTTTAAAATCGTTTTAAGTTGAAATGTTAAATACATACTTAGCATTACCAAAATCAATATTAAGTATTTTTGTTTCTTTTCTATTAGACTCAATGATAACCATTGGTTCATAATGGTCTAAGAGTCCAATTACATATGCACATATAAAGTCGATAGTTAAAAATAAGAATATTAATTGTTATAAATAAATCAAATAAATATTGTCAATTTATATCTATGTAATTATTAAGATTTATGTTTGGTTATTCGGCAATACCAAAAAAATATACAAAGATATGAAATAAACTCTAGACCAAATAAATTACTTGGCAAATGATCAGTTTCTCTTACCGAAGTAGTATGGACAAAATAAATCTTGAACTTATGCAAAGTTGTTTTGAAAGTACTGGTTGATGGACTTATTTGGAAGTTACTAATAAGCTTAATATCTTTCTCAGTAATTAGATAATCGAATTTCCCAATAATTTTTTTTTTACCGTTCTAAGGATTTTTGAACCCTAATTTTTTTTAAGTTAGTATTCTGCAATACTTTAGAATGGAAATAAATATTTATATGTAATGACATGTAAAATATTTACTTACTTTTTCATCAATCATTACTAATTTTATCATATGATCATACTCTTTGGTGAATACCTTTCAGAGTCGAATGGTCTTTGACTCTTATTCTCCAATGTGAGCTTGCTGGTTGACATAAAATGATATTGAGAACCATAATTTTTTGCTGGTTTAGTAAGTTTTCTAATGTTTTTGTTCTGATTTTCCATGAATAAAGCAATACAAAACATATACTTTACGTAGAGGATGTAATTCACAATAAGCTAATTTAGAGTATAGTAAATTTTGTCTAAAAAGAGCTAGAAATATATTCGAGATTTTAAAATGTTCCTTATTTAATTACGATACATAATGACAATCATTTACATAGATGAATATATATGGTAATAGTATGTGTAATCTATAATATGTGTTGATTTGTTACGAAATTAATGGTAGCCTAAAATTAAGTAATTGAAATCTAGATTAATGTTAGAGTATCTCCAAAAAGACTTTCTATTTTAAAGTTTCTCAAACTCTATATTTGAAGTTTCAAAGTGTTTCTCTCCAAAAGTAAAACTTCAAAACGTACTTTAAAACTATTTGTATTTTATACAATGGTCCTTATATTTGTTACAAGTAATATAAATTCATAAAAGAATTTATTAATGACTGACACATATATAAAGATATTACAGCAATATTAATTAATAAAAACTTACATTAAAATATAAAACTAGAAATAAAAATACATAATTAAATATTAAATTACAAAAAATACCATATTATTCCATAAAATTATTTCCGTAATGCTCCCATATGTGATCAACTAATGCAATTTGAAGTAAGAAATGACTCTCTTTATTTTTAATTTGTAGATTACGAGCTAAAATTTTTTGAAAACGGAAATCTTCATTTTCCGCCATTTCAACCATTGCTTCTGCCACTGATCTTGTATCTTTTATCGGTGCATTGATATCATGTTCATCTCCGGTTATCATGTTATGCATTATAATGCATGCCGTCATTATATCATGCAAAACCTCCAACCAGATGATTCTGCTATGATAGCAAACTTTGACTGCAAGACTCCAAATCCACGTTCAGCATCTTTTCGACATAGTTCTTGTTTTGCTGCAAACAATTTTTTCTGTAGCGTCAGCAGGCACACCGTACGCCAAAATTTGAATTGCAGTAGTAACTTTTTGCAAAGTTGATAAACCCATCCTTCCAGATTCAATACGTCTTTATTGGAAGTAGTTGTCATGTTGCATAACAGCATCAACAATGCGAAGAAATAACTCTTGTGACATTCAAAACCGACAATGGAACTCTCTTTCGCCATACACCGGATTATTATAAAAATAATCCTTATACAAATTAGAGTGAGCATTTTCTCTATCACAATGTATAACTGCATGACCATGAATAGACCCTCGATAGCTTATGTGATCGCTTAGTTGGGTGAGCTGGTGAAGTAGAAAGTTGTTTTTTGCTAACAAATTGATTGCAATTTGTTCTTCAATCTCCCTTGCTGCATTGTCATCTTTTAGCCATTCATCAATTTCAGATCACTCAGAAGATGAAGAGGAAGAAGAAGAGTTTACAAAAGAAGAACCTCCAATATTAAAATTCATTTTTAAGTAAGTTTTGGTGATGTGATACTTGCTACAATTCATGTCTATTTATAAGCACACATCTACGTATTAATTTTTATTTTATAAACAAATTTTGGAAATATTAATTTTTATCCTGCATTAAACCTTATTATCTTACCAATATTTGAATCTTGAAAATGATAGAATATTTTCCCAAAAATATTAATTTTTGTCATGCATTAACCTTATTATCTTACCAATATTTGAATCTTGAAAATGATATAAACAAAATTCAAAAATGTTAATTCTATCATGCATTAAACCTTATTATCTTACCAATATTTGAATCTTGAAAATGATAGAAATTTTTTTTGAAAATATTAATTTTTCTCATGCATTAAACCTTATTATCTTACCAATATTCGAATCTTGAAAATGGTATAAAAAATTTCGAAAATATTAATTTTATCATGCATTAAACCTTATTATCTTACCAATATTTGAATTTTGAAAACGATATAAAAAATTTCGAAAATATATATTTTTATCATGCATTAAAATTTATTATCTTACCAATATTTGAATCTTGAAAATGATAGAAAAAATTTCGAAAATATAAATTTTAATTATTATTCAACTATCGTTCTCTATAAATAATAGACTTCTAACAATAGGAAAATCACAACTCCAAATAAAAACAAAATATGGAGAAAAGCAGAGGCTCATCATTCAATCAACAAGAAGATGAACTATTATGTTGTGTGTATTTAGAAATATCTCAAGATCCCATTGGTAGCAATAACCAATCTCTTGGAAAATTGTGGGAAAAAATAGGAAGGAGTTACAATGGAAAAAAAATGAGAGTTGGGAAAGTAGGAGCACAAGATCTCTACAAAGTAAAATGAATACTATCACATACGCCGTTAGAAATCTAAAAAGCTGCATAACACAAGTGGAAAACATGCATCCAAGTGGTGCATCTTGACATTGTAAGTATTTTTTTTACTCATTATATATCTGATATTTATCTTGTAATTAACCAAGTTTTATATTTCATTACTTTGTAGATGGAGAAGGCAAAGAAACTTTTGTTACAAGATCCAAAACTAAAAAAAGGTTTTAAATTTGATCATGTGTGGGTAGTGATGAACGATGTTCCAAAGTTTACAAGCAATGTCAACATCTCTATTCCAAATACTCCTAACACTAAAAGCAATATTTTCGGCTCTCGGACATCACAATCTCCGAGAACGCCTTCATTATCAATCAAAACTCCGATGATGGCGGATCAAGTTCACGTTCTATTGGATAGAAGAAAGCAAAACTCAAAGGGAAGCCTACCGAAGGTAATAATATGGCTGTTGATACTTTGATATCATCAAATGAACAAATCCTTAATCTTTTAAAAGAAAGTTCAACAAGCAGGAGAAAAAGTCATGAGATGATTGAATTGCGAATCCTTAGTGTTGTTGTAATCTTCATGTACCTTTCTAAAAAGTTTTTTTTATTAAGTTTATTTTGTTATATTCTTGTTGTTTAATTCTACTTTTAAAATAATATAAATCTTGTTGTTTATTTATTTATTTTATGTGTAAAACTTAAATTTATAGAAATAAATTTAAAGATTTATGAGATATAAAAAAAATTAAAGATTAAAATGAGAAATAAGAAAATATTTAAGAATCATAAATAAAATATATAATTGTAAGGACCAAAATGTAAAAAAAAAATATGTAATTTCAAATTTGAAGTTTTGAGTAGTGACACTCTATCTTTGAAGTTCTACTACCCAAAACTTCAAATTTAAAGTTTTAAAATTTCTTTTTGGAGAACAAAAACTCTATTTGAAGTTATTGAGTGTTTTTTAGAAATACTCTTAGATCAGTGCACCGTATTATTTTTTAAAAAGTTGGTATTTTGCCATAATCGGTTTTTATTGTTAAAAGTAAACCATACATTTTATTATGTAAATCTTAAACATTTATGGCTAAGAGACTAATTTTACATAGTAAACTCCTTATTGGCTACTTTCCAATAAATATATGTTTAATGACCTAAATTTATGTTTTAGATTCCAAAATGTATGTCATGCGGTACACAGTATAATCATGTAAAACATTCTATAATCTAATTACTATATCATGCAAACATTTAATACTAAATCTACAATATATCTAAATAGTGAATTTAAAAATACATGTCTAACTGTACCAAATAATATAGTTTCCTATTTTGCAATAATTTTTGTTTAATCTTGGTATTATAATCAATGCAGTACTCGCTAAATGGAAACATATCACCATTTATATCTTGCAAATAAATTTAGGAATAACATTAAATTAATATTCAATTCAAAGTATCAAATAATCATAAATTTCTAAACACTTAAATATGTCGATTTCAGAATAATTTGTAAATTGATTCTTGGAATATATTTATTTACAATTAATTTCGTATCACATGTATTTATTCTATATCCCGTGATATAATAAGAAATAAATTCAATTACTAATAATAATCAATGTAAATTCAATTACTAATAGATTTATGTGTAAAACAAGTCTTTTTCTCTCTCTTCGGGGGCGATTTCCTGGGACTCTTAGTTAGGTTTTTTGCTTTGGTTTTTCCGGTGGCGGCTCCGGGATTAGAGGGGATTCCGGGTGGCGTCTCTAGAGGAAGGATACAGAGGGTAGTAGGGTCCTTTGGAGGGAGGGTGAGCGATATCGAGGGTGAGTGACGGAGGTTTCTAAGCGGTTTAGTTGAGTCGGTTGTCTCTCTCTCTGGTGGCGGTGGATCTGGGGGTTAGTTGAGTCAGGTATAGAGGGGAGGGGAGTTTCTAATCAATCTTCTTCGAAGATTTTTCCGGTGAGTGGTTGTGGGGGTTTACGGGTTCCAGAAGAAGTTTTTGAAGGCGAAGAAGGTATATGGTTATTTGCTTTCCTCCTGTTGATCGGTGGTTATGTGGTCCTGGGTAGATCCGGTGGGATCTGGAAGCTGGGTTAGTTTAGGGTTTATAGATCGGGGTTTTTCTCCTATTCTTCTGGCGTGCAACTGCGGAGGTAGAAGAGCCGTGAAGACAAGCTTTCATATCGACATCTTTGGGGGAGTAGTACTGAAGTAGATCTTGGGTTTTATGGTGTGCGATTTATCCCAAGATAAGTTTTTTAAATCTCAAGTTTATTTTCCTTTTCGTATTTTTAGCGAAATGCAACTATGGTGTTTGGTAGTCAAAGGCTGGGGTTCTTGAATAGTGGGACATTTCCTTGTCCCAATGGTCCCATTTTTGGCTTCTGGTCATTTCGTTTTACCTGGATTCGTAGGAGGGATATGTGGTTACTGTTTTTACTGAGACTTGAAAGTCGGAGGAATGATAACATCAGATGGGATAATATTAGTTTCCCTGAGAGTGTTATTGTTGTGATTCTGCGGTCGAGTGATAAATCATGGGAATACTATTGGGGCTTGATATGTTTCGGTTCTCTCGACAAATGGATAACAAATATGGTAACTATCAGAGTGCAGGAATTTTGGGGTGTTACATATAGATCTAGATTGGATTTGGATATGTGTCGGACAATCCATGAGATGGTACGGAGAGAGACGGTGTCTGCTAATATTCAAACATGGGGCAGAAGAGAGACGATTAGTGTGTCACTTATAACTAGTAATTTGGTAGGAGTGAGTGTTCACTCAAGGAGCTGGTTTTTACTTAAGATCATGACTATAAGGCATGGTATAGGCACGTTCACGTTGACAGGATGCATCTTGCAAGTTGTGCTCAGTGGAACCTGTCGACTTCTAGCCTCTAACTTGTCGTCTGGCTCGTATCTAGGTGTTACTTAGATATTCTGAATGTTGCCTCATGGAATGGGGGAGATGGTTCACTGTTTTGGTACTTTGTTATTAAACATTTCAGAATAAGAGTGGTTATTTGGTGGTTTATCTGGGCTCTAATATCATATGGCTATCTTTTTGAACCTTTGTGTAGGTGGAAGTTGGCTGGTGTCTTTCTAGTAGATCTAGAGGACGAGCGACTTGTCTGTGGTCGATCATTGATAACACACACAATGGTTAGTTCAAGTAACCTCGATTTTTGAGTATAGATATCTTATGGTTGTTGATGCATTATTAACTATGATCAAAATATCTATGAAAACGTGGAGATCTAAGGTGTTTTCATTTCAAAATACTTCAAATTTCAAACTGCCATGAATGTAGGGATAGGGTTTATTCATCCTCATATAGATAAAGTCATGAGGCTTTGGATATGCTTTGGAAGGGTTAATTTAAATTCAGATTTATCCCTAGAATATAGGATTATTCATCGCCTAAAAACATGGATAAAATTGAAATTCAAGGGCGGTTTAGGGGCCTATAAAGAGGATAGGAATAAACTTTCTTCACCATTGCTTCTCTCTTTACTTTATTCTAAATCATAAAAGTTTGCTAGCTGTTGTAATCAAAGGCTTTTGATGACGCAGTCAGGGGTAATTAAATCGGGAATGGTGTCAAAATCTCCACCTAGGTTGTTGAAAATAAAGATACCAAAAATAGATAACTCAGATCTGTTAGCTAGGTGTTCGAGAGTTCTCATGGGGCGCTGCCTGAACCCCTTGATGCAAAATGTGGACACGTTTCTATTTATAATGCCACAGTTTTGGGGCTTGGTTGGGCGGTGCGTGGGCTAAACTTAGGAAACGGGCGTATTCAATTCGAGTTTGATTCTGAAAAAGATATGGGGAGTGTTCTAGATAACGGATCCATTAATTTCGATGGGTGGATGGTTTCATATGCCACATGGAAGCCATTAGCTGATGCGGATCACCCAAACTACATTAGGTTATGGATTCAAATAACGGGAATCCCCTTCGAGTATAGAGTTGAGGCGGTCTATAGCTTGGTAGCTAGTTCTTTAGGGCAGGTGATTAGTATCAATGTTGGGAAGGGCCAGGTTTTAATCGAAATTTCCAGTTCCAAGCCTTTGATTTTCTCCTCAATATTGGAATTTGAGGAGGGCTGTGTGTCAAAGGTTATGTTTGAGTATAGGAGACTAGAAGGGTACTTATCACTATGTTTTCGAATGACTCATGAAGTCACGGTCTGTTACAAAAACAGAACAGAGAATAGTGGCGTTGATTCTAATAGAAAAATAGGTCAATTCGAAAGAAACAAGACCTACAAAGGGGCTGTAAGTGGGCCTAATAGGGGTATAAATCAGCCCCCGATTAATTATGGCAGAGGAAATAGGTTGCAAAGTAAGAGAGGTCGAGGAGCCATTTCGATTCAGCCACAAAAACAAGTGGCTGAAAATTTATGGATATTTATATTTAGATATTCTGTCTTGACTAGAAAATTTATTGACACATTACTTGTGGTAATTTTTCAGGTTTTGGAACATGAGATGGCTGTGGATTCAAAGGCCTCAAAGAAAGTGCGCCGTCCTTTGTTTCAAGAAGATAAGGAACAGTTGTTGGACGTACCTGGTGCAGACATGGATGAAACATCAAACACTGATGCACAACACCACCAACACATAGCGGCCGTATTAGAGGCTCTGGATAGGCCAACAGTGGATGTGGTGCAGTCCGGAAATGGTGAGGATGGGGACATGAGAGAGAGAGAGATAGGGAATTTACAGACTTGGTGACAGCAGCTGTTCTGGCTGAGCTACATATGGCCGATGATCTGCATAGTCAACATGAAATGTTAGAAATTGAACAAGTCAACCTTCATGCTGAATTGGTAGATAAAGTGCAGTCAGCTAAAGTGGTCAAAAACAGGTAGCCCAAAGCTGCATTGGGTAAAGCCGGATCTCGGACTACGACGCCGCTGAGGGGTTTGAGTTTGCGAAAAATGGTCCTGATGTCACCTAGGAAGACTCCAAAGACAATAAATCCCAAGGAGGGTAAAGACAATGAGCAAGATAAAGGGCTCAACATCGAGTCAGGGATTAGGAAATAAAGTAACAATAAGTTTCTTAAGGGATATTTGGAAATCTTGTAGACCAGATTTTTTATTTTTGTCAGAAACGAAAAATAAAAGTTCTTTTTTAGAAAAAATACAAATGCATTTGGGCTTTACACATTTGACTATAGTAGAACCTTTGGGTTGTAGTGGAGGTCTGGCATTACTTTATAATGATATTTATAATGTCACAATTCATTATAAGGATAAAAATCTCATAGATATATCTTTAGAAATTTTAGGTAAAATTGTGTCTGTTACCTTTATATATGGGGAACCAGTACAGGTTAAGCGATCATATGTTTGGGAACGCTTAACTCGGTTGGGTATTACCAGAACAGCTCCATGGATCGTGAGTGGTGATTTCAACGAGATAACTGGCAATCATGAGAAACAAGGGGGTGTGTTGAGAACCACATCGTCTTTCCATGATTTTACTCAAATGCTCAATGATTGTGATTTGTTAGAATTTCCAAAGAAAGGAAATATTTGGTCATGGTGTGGTGTCCGTAATACTGGGATAGTACGCTGTATATTAGATAAAGCTTACTGTAATGGGGAATGCTATGAAATTTTCCCCAAAACGGAAACTCATTATTTGGATATGATAGATTCGGATCATAGGTCTATATTAGTATATGCTTAAGATCAGTTAGCTCAGGACGAGGTAAAGGTTTTACTTTGATAAGAGATGGTTGGGAAAAAGGGGATTCAGGGAGATTGTGGAACATAGCTGGTCCAGAGCTGGACTAGGTTGGGGCCGGGTTAGAGATCCATCATTGACTCAGAAAATTAGTTTCTTTCGACAGGAGATATCTCACTGGCATAGTCAGAACATACCATCAGGCCAACAAGCAATAGCATACTGGAAACAGGTGGTTGAGAATCTTAATAGTTGTAATGTTTTAGATATTGCAGCTTTGCGAGAGGGAAACGATAAATTGAGAGCGGCATATATTGAGGAGGAAATTTACTAGAAGCAGAAGAGTCGAAATAATTGGTTTAAAGCAGGCGATAATACCACCAAATTTTTCCATGCGGTTGTTCGGCAGAGGAGAGCACGTAATCGGATAACTAGTTTACTTGATAGAAGTGGAAACTGGGTTGAAAAAGATTCAGATATTTTACATGAGGCTTCAACATACTTTACAGATCTGCTCACAAGTACTTGCGTTGCAGAGTTTGATATTGTAGATATACATAGCAGGGTTACGGATCTGTATAATCAAATGCTACAAGACCGGCTACTAAGGAAGAGGTAAAAATAGCACTTTTCCAAATGGATCTGGATAAGGGCTCCGAGGCCGGATGGTATGACAACGTTGTTTTTTCAGCATTCCTGGGATATAGTAAAAGAGGATCTACGGAATTTAGTGAACAATTTTCTACGGGATGAGGTTTTGATAAAGGCCTTAATAAGACAAATATATGTCTAATCCTAAAGGTTGAACGGCCATCGCGGATGGCAGAATTTAGGCCAATTAGTTTGTGTAATATTAGGTATAAGTTGATTGCTAAGGTACTGTGCTTGAGATTAAAAATGCTTCTACCTAATATTGTGTCCGAGACACAGTCGGATTTTGTAGCAGGTCGGTTGATTTCGGACAATGTTTTGATAGCTCATGAGATGGTACATGCATTACGTACAAATAGTTTGGTTAATGGCAATTTTATGGCCATAAAAACTCATATGAGTAAGGCTTATGATAGAGTAGAATGACACTTTTTATCCGCGCTAATGGTTAAATTGGGTTTTAGCGCACACTGGATAAAATGTATTATGTAGTGTATTACGAGCGTTGAGTATTCGGTTATACTCAATGGTACACAGGGTGGGCATATTATCCCTCAACGAGGGTTAATGCAGGGGGACCCGTTATCCCCATATTTATTTATACTGTACCAAAGTTCTGATAGCCAAGATGAAAAAGGCAGAGCAGACTCAGTGTATCACCGAGATTAAAATAGGACCGTCATTGCCCAACTATTACTCATCTCCTCTTCGCAGATGATATTGTGTTTTTTTGTCGAGCTACGTTTGAAGAAGCTGAGAATATTCGACAGATTTTGAGGGATTATGAATTAATGTCGGGACAACATATACATTTTGATAAGTCTTCTATACAATTTGGTAAGAAGGTTGCGGGCGGGGATCAAAGCACAGATCCAGCATATTCTAGCTATTCGAATATGGGAGGAATGGGAATGTACTTAAGTCTACCAGAAGATCTAGGAGGGTCAAAGGCAAAGGTGTTTGCTTATGTGGTGGAGAAGTTGAATGCGAGAGTCGCGTCATGGTCCAGTAAATTTTTATCGAAGGCTGGTAAGGAAATTTTGATTAAATCTATTCTTACAGCTATACCTACATATATTATGAGTTGCTATAGATTGCTGAAGTCGGTGCTCCAGAGTATTCAGTCGGCGATAGCCCATTTTTGGGTGGGTAAATTCGGGTGCTATGGTGGTATTCACTGGAGAAAATGGGAGGTGTTATGTCAACCCAAGATAGAGGGGGGGGGATTGGGTTTTCGAATAATGGAGGACTTTAATTTGGCATTGTTGGCGAAACAGATATGGCGACTTCTGGTATTCCCAGACTCGCTTTTGGCAAAGGTACTAAGAGGGAAGTATTATAACAATGCAAGTTTAAGAGAGGTTCCACTCCGATCAATGGCGTCGTATGGTTGGCGTAGTATTCTTTTGGCTCGATCCTTGGTTCAGAAGGGTATAATTAGGAAAATAGGGGATGGTACTCAAATTAGAGTTTGGAAGGACTCAGGGATCCCGTATAGCCAGCCAAGGCCTGCTCATTGGTCGGATCTGTATTTATATCCGGAGATGACTATAGATCAATTTATTGACCGGCGAACCGGTCAGTGGAAGGAGACTTTAGTCTGCCAATATTTTGATCCCAAGGATGTCCGGTTGATATTGACATTACGTGTGCCAAAAGACACACAAAAGGATTATTGGGGTTGGCACCACATTAGAGCAGGACGATATACTGTTAAGTCGGGATACAAGTTGGCTAGGATCAAAGCCGTGAGTAAAAATTGACTAACTGGGCCGTCTTTTGAGAGGTTATACACGAGATGTTGGCAACATGATTGTCCACCTAAAATCAAACATTTTATTTGGCAGATGTTGTCTGGCTGTATGGCAGTTTGTCAGAATCTAGTTAAACGAGGGTTGAGAGAAGATGCTAGGTGTCAGCGTTCCGGGATGGAGAGTGAGACAATTAATCACGTCATTTTTGATTGTCCCCCGGTGATTCAGGTATGGGCTTTATCGGCTATTCCAACTAATTCAGGGGTGTTCCCGGGTCAGTTAGTATGGTACAACCTAGATCATTTGTTTAGTAGGATCCCAAGTCACGCGGATTGTGCTATGTTTCCCTGGATTATTTGGCATATTTGGAAAGCTCGTAACGGGTTCTACTTTAAACAGGAAGATCTAGACCCAAGAATTGTTTTTGGTCGTGCTAACTCTAATTACCGTGAATGGGCAGAGGCTACTCTGGACATCAGGGATATGAATGAACTAGGCATATTAAGGAGTACTTCGTTTCAATCGGCGATAATATTTCCGACCACAGCTAATATCAGGTTTATGGCTATAAATGCTATGTGGATGCGTCCTGGAAAGACATTGACCTCTACACAGGATTGGGGTGGTTATTCATACGGGATCAAGACGAGTACATCATTGCTTATCAGCTTTGCACGCGGAGGTGGAGGTGGTGATCTGGGCGATAGAGGAACTCCTCGAGCTGCAAATACAGGAAGTGGAGATATCATCGGATTGCGAGACAGTTTACCACATTTTCCAGCATCTGGAGGAGTGGCCGGCGTTTTTACAGCGTCAAGAGGAGTATCGACGACTTTTATTGAGGTTTTTGTCGTGTATGTTGTCTGTTATTCCTAAAACCCTCAACTATAAAGCAGACGCCCTTGCTAAGACAGGCCGTGTGTCTAGTTTATGATTAGGGTGACTCTGTCTTGAAGTTCTAATAATCCTGTCGTTGTCAAAAAAAAAAAAATTTATGTAAAAATTAAAATTGACTAAGTAAACATAAAAGAAAAACAACATCGAAATTAAAATTAACATAAAATAGAAATACTATTGAAATCTTTTTGGGCATTTAACATTATCGATATGATGTATTATTAATATGAAATAGAACTAATAATGAGTTAAAATAATATCAAAATAATTCCACCAGTAATCGAATAATAAAAACAACAAAAACAATTATAATAATATTTGAAAACTAAATTAAATTCCTATATAGATAGCTTAAGGGCATAAGACCTTATCTTCGTAATCCCAGAAATAAATCCTACACAGTATATCAGCTCTAATGTCTTCAGCTTTTTCTTGATAATTGAAAGGTGTATTGTTACATGTACACTTGTCTTTGACATATGTTATCATCAAAACCCAAAAAATCACTACAAGAAAAAGGGTCATTTGCTAGGGAAACTTGCGACACCAAAATGGTGTCGCAAAAATGCTATGCCATTGCGACATCCTTGCGAGGCCAAAGTGGGCATCGCAATGGCCTAGCAAACTTGCGAGGCCGAGAAAATGTCGCAAGTTTGCGATGTCATTGCTAGTCGTTTGCGACACTATTGCGAGGCACGTTAGTATGTCGCAAATCCATTGCAAACTTGCGACGTTGTCGCGAGACATGTTCGCCATCGCAGATTTGCTACATATTTGTGTGGTTTCTGCGTGTGCTTTTGGCGACATCGCAAATCCGTAGCAGACCTTTTGAATTTCCCTATAAATATCCCCCACATGACATTTTTTATTGACACCAAACAAGAACTAATAAGAAAGAGAATCTAGAGAGAGAAATTGTCTTCCAAAAAATTTAAATAAATTACGATTCGGGAAATAATAACGTCGGAACATGAAGTGTTCACTTTACGACGATGGATGTATAACAGAAGGGATATGGAGACTGGAGAAGTGACGAAGGAGTTCCGAGAGGGGTTGCGGGCATTTATAAATCAGGCGGCAAATAACCCACATACTCCAAATGATGGTAACATTTTTTGTCCATGTTTAAAGTGCGGGAACAAGAAATATTTGAATATCGATATGGTAAAAAGACACGTTTATAATAGAGGATTTACTCCAAACTATTATGTTCGCATGGGGAAGGATATAGTATGGGTGGTGAAAGTAGTAATATGGGTGCTCGTGGTAATGATCTAGGGATTCAAGAATATGCTAATAACAACTATGGTGGTAGTATGTTTGAAAACTACGCTCATCTACAAGGAAATATGTCACATGATATGGTTACAGATGCATATCATGGGTATTTTCCTGGTGTTGTTGAAAATATTACGGAAGAACCTAACCCGGAAGCAAAACAATTTTATGATATGCTAGATGCTGCTAATCAACCCATCTATGAGGGATGTATAGATGGTTTATCTAAACTATTATTAGCATATAGGTTAATGTCTATTAAAAGTGAAGGAAACATAAGCGAGAGAAGTATGAATCAATTTGCTGATTTGCTTAAAGAGTATTTGCCGGAAGATAATAATTCTGCTGCGAGTTATTATGAAATGCAGAAAGTGGTTGCGGGTCTAGGATTACCATCTGAAATGATAGATGTTTGTAGTGAAAATTGCATGATTTTTTGGAAAGATGATGATAAGCTGCAGGAATGCCGTTTTTGTGGAAAGCCAAGATACCGTGCAACGAACGGAAGGACGCGTATCCCGTACAAACGTATGTGGTACCTTCCAATCACTGATAGGCTGAAACGATTATATCAATCGGAGAGAACCGCATCTGCAATGAGATGGCATGATGAACATAAAGTAAAAGATGGGGAGGTTACACATCCTTCAGATGCAAAGGCGTGGAAACATTTTCAAGCGGTGCATTCTGACTTTGCTAAAGAGTCAAGGAATGTATATCTAGGTTTATGCACTGATGGATTTAGCCCATTTGGTTTATCTGGTAGACAATATTCTCTATGGCCTGTCATATTGACACCGTATAATCTTCCACCGGATATGTGCATGAGAAGAGAATTTTTGTTTATGGCTATTCTAGTGCCAGGTCCTAGTCATCCGAAGCGTTCCCTCGATGTGTTCTTGCAACCTCTGATACACGAGCTTAAGCAGTTATGGTATAGGGTATATGCACATTCGATTACGCGCAGAAGCAGAATTTCAATATGCGCGCTGTTTTGTTGTGGACAATAAGTGACTTCCCGGCGTATGGTATGTTATCAGGATGGACGACCCATGGAAGGCTATCTTGTCCATATTGTATGGGTTGGTCAGATGCATTTCAATTAAAGCATGGGAAGAAATCATGTTGGTTGGACTGTCATAGGCATTTTTTGTCAATGCATCATCCATATAGAAGGAACAAGAAATTGTTCAAGAAAAATAAGGTTGTGCGTGTTCCTCCACCAACATACATGTCAGGCAGTGAAGTGTTGGAGCAAATAGATCATTATGGTGCTCAAGAAACATGTGAACGTGGGGGAAATTGGCACGTGGTAGGAAACATGCCTGACGGATACGGTAAATCTCATAATTGGCACAAGAAGACTATCTTTTGGGAACTCCCGTATTGGAAAGATCACTTGTTACGGCACAATCTTGATCCGATGCACATTGTTAAAAAAAATTTTGACAACGTGATGAATACGATTTTAAATGTACAGGGCAAAAGTAAAGATAATTTGAAAGCTAGGTTGGACTTGGCCGAAATTTGTGCAAGACCCAAACTACATATCACAACGGATGGAAAGCAACCAATTCCGATATTCCATATGTCAGGAGAAGCTAAACAAGCGTTGTTTAGTTGGATTTCTTCAGATGTCAAGTTTCCGGATGGCTACATGTCTAAATTTTCAAGGTGTATAGAGCAAGGGAAAAAAATCTCTGGTATGAAGAGTCACGATTGTCATGTATTCATGCAGCGACTTCTTCCTTTCGCATTACTTGAGCTGCTTCCAACTATCGTCCATGAATCAATCGCCGGTAAATGATTTTTTTGATTTGATTTGTTTAATTTTTCTTAGTATTACATTGATTGGCTATTAATAATAATTTTATTACATTTAGGGATCGGTGCATTTTTTAGGGATCTTTGTACCCGAAAACTAACATTGGATGGCATTGCTCAATTAGAAAGTAACATTCCATTGTTGTTTTGTAATTTGGAAAAGATCTTTCCTCCTGCATTTTTTGACGTGATGGAACATCTCCCAATCCACCTACCACACGAAGCTGCCCTCGGTGGGCCCGTACAATTTAGATGGATGTACCCGTTCGAGAGATTCATGGGCCATCTTAAAAGGAAAGTTAAAAACCAAGCAAAAGTGGAAGGATCGATTGTGGCTGGAAGTCTAATTGAGGAAACATCACATTTCACATCGTATTACTTTAGTCCAGCCGTTCAAAGTAAAAGAACCCAAGTAGGGCGATACGACGATGGAGGAGTTGCAACATCATATGCAATTGCGGTTCCTGAAATATTTCGTCAGGTAGGGCGGCTTGGTGGGAAGTTAAAGGAAGATTATTGGGAAAATCACACGTACTCTCGTGTAGCTCACACGTACCTACTGCGAAATTGTGAAGACTTGATGCCATTTGAGAGGTATTTTGATAAAATATTTTATATACTATTGTTTATTGATGTACATATAATTCATATGTGATATATCTGCAGTGAGTTTGACAACCAGATACGTGAGTTTGATATATCTCCAATGTATTTCACTTGCGGCTATACGTTCCACACGTACGACCATGGTTCCAATAGATCAACGACAAATTATGGAATTCATGTTCCCGGTGAAACTGACTTTTACGGCATTTTGAACAAAATTATAGAGGTCACCTTTCCTGGAGTACTTGGATTGCGATGCGTATTGTTCCAATGTCTTTGGTACAATACAACGGCCGGTCGAGGAGTACGCTCTAATAACTTAGGGGTAAAAGACGTAAATGGAAACCTGACGTATTCTAAGTTTGACCTGTTTATTCTATCATGTCAAGCAGAACAAGTGTGTTTTATACCATATCCTCGTATAAGGCAAAGGCATGAGAAGTGGTTTTCTGTTATAAAAGTGAATCCTAGAGGTCGTATAATGATAGAAGCTGATGATGTTGTCATGCAACAAGAAAGATCATCATAACTTGCTGTAGCTGTTGAGTCGACGGAACAAATCATACATGCTGAACAAGAAGTAGAAGACGTTGTCCCTTATAATACAACAGAAGAGCTTGAAGATTCTGATGAGTTCAACGAATCTGAGGAAGACACAGAAGAAGAGGAATACACCGTTGAAGAATAATTGAAATTTAAATAAGATTTCAGACCTACTATCTCATTGTAGTTGTTAAACCGAACATTTAGTTGTTTAAATTACTTTTTACAAATATGCTAGACTCCTGCAATAACATTGCGACACCACATTTTGCTACACCCTTGCTATGTAGCATACGAAACATTGCAATTCCGTAGCAAGATCCCCTATAAATAACCCTCCAATGCAATTCATTTTCACAACTTACCTTTTACGCATAATGACTTGTGAGGCCCCTACCTTCGTCTATCATTTCCCGCAAAATAGTAGAAATGTAATTTTGCGGGATTTTCCAGACGAAGGTAGGGGCCTCATAAATCTTTATTTATAGAAGAAAAAACCGTAAAAGGTCTCCGGACCTTTTATTTTTTAAAATAAAATTTTGCTATGCCCTTGCGACATCTCGGGTCTGGATGTCGCAAAGGAGTTGCAAAACTTGCTACTCTCTTGCGAGATCCGGACCTAGACGTTCGCGAAGGGCATAGCAAATTTTTAAAATTTAAAAAAATTGCTACACCCTTGCGACGTCCAGGGTCCGGACGTCGCAAGGGTGTAGCAATATTTCAAATTTCAAATTTGCCTACTCGCTTGCGACATTCCGGGTCCGGATGTCGCAAGCGAGTAGCAAATTTTCAAAATTTTAAATTTGCTACAACCTTGCGACGTCCCCGTGTCCGGATGTCGCAAGGGTGTAGCAACATTTGCTACATCCTTGCGACACCCGGACGCGGGGACGTCCGCAAGGTCTGTAGCAATAAATGGAAACCTTTGGGACGTCGCAAGGCCATCGCGTTGCCTTGCGAGTCTCTTGCAACGGCCCGGAGATGAAAACAAAAAAAGACTTCTTCTTCCCGATTCTTCCTTGCGAATCCGACACCTCTGCCTCCTCCGCTGGTCCTCCGACGCCTCCAAGTCCTCCATTCTCGCTTTCTCTCTCCCTTCTTCCTCTCTTTCTCTCTCTCTCTCTCTCTCCTCGCTCTCTCTCTCTCTCTCTCTCGCTCTCTCTCTCTCCCCGCCGCTGTCTTGCTCTCGCCCTCTCGCCGCCGGAACTGACCGACGGAGGTCTCGCCATCTCCTCCTTCTCCCTCCTCCTTGCCATTCATTGTGAGCAATTTTTTTTTTTCGTCAAATTTTTAAATTTTAGATCTAGGATGCAATTAGTTAGATCTAGGTATGAAATTTTAGATTTAGGCTCCTATAAGTCGGATCTAGTTATGGAATTTTTTTCGGAATTTTTAGGAATTTTTTCGGAATTTTCCCGGAAATTTTAGGAATTTTCGGAACTTTTTGGAATTTTCAGAATTTTTAGGAAGTTTTGGAATTTTTCGTATTTTATTAGATAACTTTTTAGGAATTTTTAGATAATTATTAGGGGATTTTTTTCGGTATTTTTAGGAATTATTCGGAATTTTAGTAATTTCAGAATTTTGCGGAATTTTTCGGAAATTCTCCCAAATTTATTAGAAAATTATCGGATTTAGTTAACTGTGTTACAATTATCAGGATTTAATTATCTGATTTTGTTTTTCAAATTTTTTTCCGTGCCAGATGTCTAGATCTCATAATCCATACACGCGATATCTATCGGATAGTGAGCAACCTCCGGCGACTCCTGCATCGGGTTCTAGATCGGTTTTTACCGACCCCTGGTGGCAGTTATGGATCTCTCCCCGGAGTTTTCGCCTGTTGCTGATACTGGTCATGGAGGTCCGCGTGAGCAACAGTACCTGACACCAGACGCTACTGCGGGGATGACAATCGAGGACATCTTGTCAGATCCGGTGCACAAATTTCTCCCTAATCTTCATCCTAACCATCCCACCCGGGGACTTGTGGTAATATATTTTATTTTTATTTTACAAATTTTGTTATTTATTATTTGTAATTTATATAATATATAAAAAATATACTAACGTAGGTTCGATGACGACGGAGATTTGCCTACGGCGGTTCAGGAAATCTTTGAACGGGATTTCCAGGAACCGCATGCTAATTTTAGCCAAACTCCTATCCACATCATCGACAGATGGTTCAGAACGTTTGCGGTACGAAAATTTCATTATTTTATTTTTTTCGTTTATAAGAATTTTACACTTTCATTCTTATAATTTGACATTATTTTTTTGTAGCAACGTTTTCACTGGGAAGTTTCTATTACCGGTCTAGTCCGGAAAGAGTTCGAGGCGGTCTTGCGTAGACGGCATGAACGATCAGGTGTGTCGTTGGAAGAGTAAGTGGAAGAAGAAGGGCAACGAGGCAATGCCACAGTGGTTCAAAGATTCAGTCTGGGAAGGCTTGATTCGCCTACTGGGAGGATCCTAAGTCTCAGAAGAAAAGCGCAAGCTGTCGAGCAAGCTCGGTTAGCTGACCCTGATGGGACCCGGTCCCAACAAACATTGCTCCGGGCAGAACCTCGTTCAAAACTCGGGCCCGCAAACTGGTAAACTTTTTTACATATAATTTACATTTATTTAAACAATTATTGTTTTAATTTACAATTTCACAGCAAGAGGAATCGGGCGACACGCACCCTGATATCCTAGGCACTCTGTACATCACCAAGCGGAACAAGGCCGGAGAATTTGTTGACAAAAAATCTGAGAAGCTCTACAACGACGTCACTGCGAAGTTGCAGGATTGACTCAAGAGGGCGGTGATGAGAGCTCAGCATCCGGGGGATTATCTATGGCGCAAAAAGAACCATATCTACTCCGAGGTAAACTACATTTTAAATTTTTCTTCTTACTTATATTTTTGCTAAATTTAACTAACTTAATATTGTTATTCTTTTATTAGATCGCTCCCCGTAAAAAAGGGAGAATATTTGGAACAGGTTTCTCTTGGGTCCAAGATTGAGCAATGTATCTCACCAGAAGGATTCTCGCAGTCATCCGCGACAACCAGTGACCTGCGGCAAATTGTCGACCGTCAGAGCCAAGAGTTGGATCGGACTAACACCGAGCTTGCCAAAGCTAAGAAGAAAATCACGACCTATGATCGTTTGTGGTCTATACTCGCCAAGAAGGATTCAGAGCTAGCAGACGCATTTGCCGAGATCAATGCTGAAGACGAAGACACCGGATCCGGGTCGGTAAATTAGATCGCTCGGACGATTTCTGAATTATAAAAAACCTTTTGTAATCTTTTTATTTAAAAAATATTTTTAATTCGAAAAATCTTTTTAATTTTAATTTATATTTAAAATATTTAAAATATTTTTTTTATTTTAAATAAATTATAAACGGCGTCGCAAGGACGTAACAGGTGGTGCTCTCGCAAGGTAGTCGCAGGTCGCGCCCTTGCAAGGGAGTCGCAGGACGCGCCCTTGCAAGGTTGTCGCAGGACGTACCCTCGCAAGGGTGTCGCAGGTCGCGCCCCTTCCAAGGTTGTCGCAGGACGTTCCCTTGCAAGGGTGTCGCAGGACGCGCCCTTGCAAGGGTGTCGCAAGACGCGCCCTTGCAAGGGTGTCTCAGGGCTCGCTCCCGCAAGGGCGTCGCAGGCTCTGCTAGGCCTTTGCGACACCGACTTATGCTAGGCGTTTGCGGACATATACTTTCCCTCGCAGACCTTGCGACGTCCATGCTACCGTATCTATGTTTGCGACACGTAAATTGCGACATATAAGTGGCCATCGCAAGGGCGTTTCTTTTTGCCTATTGCGACAAACCTTGCAAGGGATTTTGCCATCACAAAAGGCGTGTTTTTCTTGTAGTGAATAACCAGGCTTTGTGTATCAAG
Organism: Lepidium sativum; assembly: GCA_023374145.1. Taxonomy (NCBI): domain Eukaryota; kingdom Viridiplantae; phylum Streptophyta; class Magnoliopsida; order Brassicales; family Brassicaceae; genus Lepidium; species Lepidium sativum. Next base: position 21,158 of record JAKUCM010005173.1, read on the forward strand.
ATAAAAATTGTCCTCTTCCATAAATTGAATCAAGATTATCATTAATTTATGTCAAAGTAGTCATGATTAAAGAAGATAGTATTTTAGATATTTCTCCAAGATATAGTAGGGTGCTATCATAAAAAACTTGGCATCAATAATACTTTTCTCGGAAGCTGCATGTAATATGAGGCATTTTTCTTTTTTTATCATAATGGATCAAATAAATTATACCTGACCTATAAAGAGCTTTAGTATTACCAACATTTCATAGCTTCCTATATCTATGAATGTGTTCAAAATGCCTTTTTTGGGACCGAATTCAAGCTCTTTTAAGGAAAGTTTGGACAAAACCTCACTTTGGTCACATATTTAAGGTAATTGCTTTGAAGAATATCCCGATTTAAATAATCCATACAAAGAAGGTGAAGCTAGAAACAAAGCAATTAATGTCAATAGTTCTTCGGGTAAGAAAATGAGAGAATAAAACATAACTTATAGCTACAGAAAAAAATCTCAAAAGAATATGAATGTGGACGTAGGGAAACAAAGACTGTGATTTCTAACATCATTGTGTATATACGTATATATATAGTAGATTAATTAGGCACAATACTAACCAAATTTATGAATTTTCCTATTAATTACAATCTGTCAAAATATAAAAGATTATAGTTAATAACAAATTTGATACTAAGCAAATAAATGTGAAGATATATAACGTGTATATCCCAAGTCATTTAGGCTAGTAAATCATTCTTATTTATTAGTAGTTATGTCTTACCAATTTAAGTTTGTAAGGCTATATATAACGTGTAATCACTAGTTATAAATGTTCAGAGATTGTCATTTTAATTCGCTAAATTCATACGGAACCATTAGAAATCTAATCAATTAATGGTTTTAAAAATTAATTTGATTTTTTTGAAATATCCTTACGAAAAGTATAAAATTCAGTAGTATTTTATGTAATATTTTAATGCTTTCAAGAATATTTCAAATTATTATTATCTTTTTATTAGACGATGATTGTAATCTTAACTTCTTGTTCTCTACATAATATTTGATGTTTGCCTCAAAATAAAATTATATAAAGTATCAAGAATATATACGTAAAGAGAAAGGAAAAAACAAAGAAGATATACATATAGACCGCTAAATCTAGTAGACAGTATAATATAGTATTAACCGATACTCAAGATTACTTGAACCTATCATACATATCTCTCATTCTCTTTAATACACTGAATATAGAATATAATCCCTTTTTCTTGACCCAAAAAATAGTGTATTCCCTTTTTTTCTGAATTCTAAGCTATCTTTCAAAAGCGTGTGGAATATATGTAAGATACATCTTACCTTGATATGTCAATTAAATTTATTTTATATTATATTCGTCTCTCATCATAATGTCAAATCTTTGGACTAACGAAAAATCATATAATACGAAGATTTACTTGGAGAAATGGTGCTGTGATGACTTAGCTCTTTCTTTCTTATATCGATTCACATTTTGGTAGTAATTATTTATAAGTTATGTTATATTTTATAGACATATAACTATGAAGATAGTAAATGGGTGTCATGTCTACTTATATTTAAATGTGTGTCATGTCTACTTTTATTCTTAGATATGACTGTGAATCAGTTTATTAATCAAAACATAAATAAATTGGAAGAAGTCTTGATTAAAACAATATTTTGATCTGGTGGATGTATACACCTAATTTGGGCACCTCAATCTCCCGGATAACCAAACCAGACTATTGGGGTTGGAGCCACAATAGAATGGGGAGATATTTAGTTAAGTCGGGATACTAAGTCGAAGAGAATCATATTCTTACAACTAACCGACTCATAGGCCCAAATTTTCAGGCACTTATTATGCAAACATGGAATTTGGATTGTCCGTCCAAAATAAAACATTTTATATGGCAAACACTAATGGTAATGTGTACCTGTTAAATGTAATTTGTCGAATAGAGGTCTCCAGTGTGATACAAGATGTACACGTTGTGGAGCAAATTATGAAACTATAACCATGCTCTTTTTGAGTGCCCTCCGACACTACAAACTTGGCAATATCATAAATTTCGTCGGCACCTATGCATTTTCCCGCAGAATCCATCTGGTATAATTTGGATTATTTATTCTTGCAAATACCAGAAATGATGATACTCAAGATTTATCCATGAATAATTTGGACCCTTTGGAAGGCCAGAAATGAACATTGCTTTTCAAACAGGGATTCCGATCCCCCAGAATATAATCATTCAAGCCAAGACGGACTACAAGGACTGGTCCTCGGCAAGAAGTAATCACAAGGGTAACGGTTCTAATCCCAGGTGGGCCAAGCCTTATCCAAGTCTCCATTAGTTTTTCCCCTCCACAACTCATCATAGTTTCACTGGCTATAAATGTTTCGTGGACGCATCCTGGAAGAGCACAGACCGCAAAACCGGCTTAAGTTGGTTCTGTTTTCCGGATTTAGTGGAAGGAGAAATCATGGGGGCTCGCAGAGTTCATTGGAGTTTATCTGCCCTTCATCCTGAGGTAGAAGCGGTACTATGGGCAATATAATCCTTAGTGGAGGCTCGATATTACGGAGGTAGAGGTTCTGACAGGCTGTGAGACGGTGCTGAAGATTTTTAATCATCTAGAGGATTGGCCAGCTTTTTTGCCTTACCACGAGGAGTTGTTTAGACTAAGTTCTTTCTTTTCCATGTTCTCCTTATCTGTATTACTAAGACAATTGAACCACAAAGTGGACTCTCTACCTCGCTTAGTAAGAGAGAATGCGTGTGGTTCCTTGTTTCCTTTCGTGATATAATATAATGCCGTTGACAAAAAAAACTATAATTTAGTAAATACAGTATCAGCAAAGTTTAACTATACACTAAAGAATTATCGTTGTATAAAATGCTAAAGCAGTATTTGGGTTCGTCAATTACCCGACAGTAAAACAAGTAATTTAGAAGCTACATTATATAATTAAACTTATAACACTTTGGTCTAGTAATTACAAGTCTCCTAAACGGATTTGTGCCTCTCGTGGGAACAGGTAATAGATTATATATATCATAAAACGTTAAACTGAAGATTAACATGTTTATTACAAAAGTATGAGTAATTTAATAAATAAAAGTCGTACATAGATTAACATTTTGTCAAACCAAACCGTCATTATAGTTGTAAATTAAAAGTCTGCGCATATATGTTTACACATGTGATATGTTCAAAGAAACTAAATTTCTTCTAGATAGTTTGACAAAAATAAAAATTAATAATACTCTGTATTTAGTCTTTTTAAAGAGTACACAATCTTAATACTTTAAATAGAAGTAAACGTTAAATAATTTCTTATTATCCATTCGTACATAATCATAATGGTACGCGTGTGCGTATCAGAAAAGGCCTGATATCACATGGAGCCTAAAACCCCTCCCATAACATGAGGTGGCCAGTAACTTGGAACACAAGTTTCACCAACTGTACTTCCCAATTATCCTGCCGCAGATTTCCCATTCAACACATACACAAAAGCTTCAAGCAACAATCTCTTTATAATGCCCTAAATCTCACCAACACTTATACTTCTCTCTAGTTCAAATGGCTTTTGGTAATATCCAAGAACCAGACGGAGAGATCCTAAAAAGTGTGTGGGCGAATTTCATCAGCAACGAACAAATCGATAAAAGACGAGTCCATATTCCTGACGTTTTCTAGAACTTGGGAAGCATTACCTATACTTGATGACATACCAAAAGATTCTACAGAGAAGCTTCCAAGCTTCGAGATGTCTATGGAGGCCAAAGAATGGACTGAGTTTCTCGAATCGATGGCTTCTTTCCCAACCAAAACCAATCCTGACCCATTAATCAACCCTACCACTGATTCATGTGTTTTATCTTCTCGAGGTCTTTCCAAAACAAAGAAATATAGAGGAGTAAGAAGGCGTCCGTGGGGAAAATATGCTGCAGAAATCAGGGATTCGAGGAGAAATGGTGTTAGGGTTTGGCTTGGAACGTTTCAGACTGCAGAAGAAGCAGCTATGGCTTATGATAAAGCCGCGGTTAGAATCAGAGGAACTCAAAAAGCTCACACAAATTTTCAACTGGAGACAGTTATAAAAGCTATGGAAATGGATCGTTGCCCAAATTTCTACCCAAAAAGCAGCCTCAAATACGTCCCAACCGTTAAGAAGCAGTCGTGAAATTGAATTGAGAACGGGAAAAGAGGCGATTAGGACTTATGATAAAGTCGTTGGTGGGGTGGTTGCAAACCATTGTGCCCTTAGTTGTTGTGCAACTAATGATTACTCAGAGACTTGTGGATTACTTGGGAGTGAAGAAAGTTGGTTTGGTTCAAATAAGAGACGAAGGATTGATGAAGATTGTATATTTCAACAAGTTGGAATGAAGAATATGGTTACTGAAGATGAGACATTATATGATGTGTTTGGTTTGTCTGAGTTCGAGGATTTGGGCAGTGATTATTTGGACACGTTATTGTCTTCTTTTTGACTGAAAATTATTTTAACATTTATTTTAGTTATATATACATATGACATGTATATAATTATGTAATCTTATAAGACATTCATTCATTCTATATATTTATATTTCTTCACATATAAAACTGTATATATGAGATATGGTTTTAGGCCTTTAGGCTATCTATCAATTCTTACAATTCGATTGTTGTATATGATCAGGGCCGGCGCGGACAAATTTAAGGTCCCGTGTTTCAAAAATAAAAGAGACTTTATATATATAATTTTAGAAACTAAATACATTCAAAAATAATTGCTCATAAAAATATTAATATAAAAAACTCTAATATAAAAAAAATTATAATGTTTAACCAAAGCCTATAGTTTCTTTTAGCACATTTTGAAGCAAAATCATCTAATAAAATTTCCACATCTAATTCTTCTTAAAAACCACTTTTTATCGCCATTAATACTAAACTGTTGAGCCTTTCTTGTGACATAATTGACCGTAAATATAGTTTTAACAATTTCAATTTTAAAAAATTTATTTCTGCAGAAACAACAGTCACATGAATAGTTAATAAAATTTCTATATGCATGAAAACACTTATATCTCTTCAAAATCTCTAACACATCAGGTCGCCCCTGTATTATCATGTGGTAAAAACTCTTCAAGGAAAAGTTCATAATCATTTATATTTAACAACTCACTTTTTTAAGGCATTTTCAAGACGAGTACAATGTAATTTCAGACTAGTATCATCTAATGATTTTAACTCAGAGGAATTACATAAGAAAACCAAAAA